>JAAAKG020102208.1:0-15842 GCA_010014905.2 Druon quercuslanigerum | reverse complement strand
TCTTCATGATTTCATATTTCTTGATTTAATAATTCTTGAGGATTTCGTATTTCTTGATTTAAGAATTATCACGGATTTCGTATTTATTGATTTAATAATTCTTCGTGATTTCGTATATCTTGATTTAATAATTCTTGAGCATTTCGTATTTCTTGATTTAATATTTATTGAGGATTTCTTTTTTTTTGATTCAATAATTATTCATGATTTCATACTTCTTGATTTAATAATTCTTGACGTAACGTTAGTAATATTTATTTTAGTTTTAGTAATTTCGCTCTTTATTTCTTTTTGATCGATTATTTTATCTCGAGTTCGTATTTCTTGATTCAATCATTCTTTTGGATTATGGATTTCTTGATTTAATAATTCTTGAGGATTTCGTAATTCTTGATTTGATAATTTCTGCTTATTTCGTATCTTTTGATTTAACAATTCATGAGGATTTCGTATTTCTTGATTTAAAAAATCTTAAGGATTTCGTATTTCTTGATATGATAATTCTCGAGGATTTCGTATTTCTTGATTTAATAATTCTTGAGGATTCGTATTTTTTGTTTTAATAATTCTTGAGGATTTCGTTTTTCTTGATTTAATAATTTTCATGATTTCGTATCTCTCGATTTAATAATTCTTGAGAATTTCGTATTTCTTGATTTAAGAATTATCGAGGATTTTGTATCTATTGATTTAATAATTCTTCGTGATTTCGCATTTCTTGATATAATTATTCTTGAGCATTTCGTATTTCTTGATTTAATATTTCTTGAGGATTTCGTATTTCTTGAATTAATAATTCTAATGACTTCATATTTCTTGATTGAAGAATTCTTGACGTAACGTTAGTAATATTTATTTTAGTTTTAGTAATTTCGTTCTTTATTTCTTTTTGATTGATTATTTTATCTCGATTTCGTATTTCTTGATTCAATCATTCTTTTAGATTTCTTGATTTATTAATTCTTGAGGATTTCGTATTTCTTGATTTGATAATTCTTGTTTATTTCGTATTTCTTGATTTAACGATTCATGAGGATTTCTTATTTCTTGATTTAATAATGTTCATGATTTCGTATTTCTTGATACAATAATTCTTCAGGTCTTGGCCCTTCATCATTTAGTAATTCATGTGGATTTCGTATTTCTCGATTTAATAATTTTCATGATTTCGTATTTTGAATATAATAATTCTCGAAAATTTCGTATTTCTTGATTTAATAGTTCTTGAGAATTTTGTATTTTTCAATTCAATAATTCTTGAGGATTTCGTATTTCTTGATTTAATAATTCTACATGATTTCGTATTTCTTGATTTAATAATTCTTGAGGATTTCGTATTACTTGATTTAATAGTTCTTAAGGATTTCGTACTTCTTGATATAATAATTCTTAAGGATTTCGTATTGCTTAATGAATTAATTCTTGAGGATTTCAACTCTGATAATCAAACAAAAGTACGTTGTATATTACCTAGATCTCAAACATGCTCTTGCGAACGGTCTGGTATTGATAAAAATTCACAGAGTACCTATATAAAATCAATCTACATGGATCAAGAGTTACATAGATTTCTATACTGATAAGAGAACAGAATCTGAAAACAAATTCGAAAAGATCTTCTATAAGTTGATGAATAATGTAGTTTACGGCAAGATAATGGAGAATGTACAAAATCATGTAAACGTGAAACTCGTAAAGAATTGGGAGGGTAGGTATGGAGAAGAAGCCCTCATAGCTAAACCAAACTTCCACAGCCGAGCAATTTTCAGTAAAAATCTCATGGCTATAGAGTTAAGAAAGACAGAAGTTTTGTTTAATAAGCCCATCTGTGTGGGTCTGACAGTGGTGGATGTGTCTAAAATTCTTATTTATGATTTTCACTACAGCTACATGCGTAAAAAATATCGTAATAACTGCAAGCTCTTGTATACTGACACGATTAGTTTATTATATGAAGTACAGTGTCAGGGCATCTATATCGACATGAAAAAAGATTTGAAAAAGAATATTCAATAATTTGACTCACCAGATTACCCTCGAGACAATTTTTTTGGTATGCTACAAAGAAATACAAAAGTTTTAGGTTTGATGAAAGATGAATGTAATGGTTAAATAATTACGGAATATGTTGGTTTGCGGAGTAAGATGTATAGTATCCGTGACGGCAGTGAGGACTTTGTTAAAAAAGCCAAAGGTGTAAAAGCAGCTGTTGTAAAGAGAATTATTACCTTCAATGACTACACCGAATGCTTGCGAAATTTGAGGATCCAATTTAGAACACAATATGTGATCAGGTCAAGACTACACAACGTCAAAACTATTGAACAAGAAAAGATGCACTAAGTCCTTCTGAGGATAAGCGATACCTATTGCCAAACAGTACAGACACCCTCGCATGGGGGCATAATAGAATCAGCGTAATGGATGTTGATGATGTTTCAAGTCATAGTAACGAAGAATTGATAGATCTTCTGGTGAAAGATTAGGTTTAAGTTGTAAATCTTTGTAAATAGTAGGTATAAGGGTCATATTGAATAAAAAATTATATGTGAATATAAATTGATTTGTATTTATCAAAAACTGTAAGCACGAGCGTGGACTTAGTAGTATAAGTTTCATAATTTAGTTTAACATTCAATCACCGCTCATTCATCATTTGTTTTTCATTGGTTCAAAATCGTTTCATTGTTGTTTCAGCATTGATTCATCGCTGGTTCAATATTGATTTATCCTTGGTTCAAAATTGCACAAAGTTGATTCAACATTACTATTAAAACCTAACCATTTTAGAAATATTTTGCTTTCACGATTCTTGATTAGAGATTGATGTCATATTTTTACATAAGATTTTTAAAATGTGAATGATAGAATTCTTTGCCTTCATCAGTATGTAAGTTTTGTGGTATACGGCCCTGCACTAGAATAGATTGCATTGCTGAAGTGACATCAGCTTCACTCTTACTTTTAACAGGAACAGCCCAGGCGTACTTGGAGAAATTATCTATAACGGTAAGTAAAAACATGTAGCCATTATTCTGGTAGACAGAAGGTAGCATTTCAACTAAGTATGCCTACCGCGTCTCGTATATACCACGCATTTGCACGCGACGACGTGGATAATTCTTTATAGCGGATTTATGTAGTTCTGTGACTAGCGACAATTTTTCGTTTTTCATTCTCGAGTGCGTTTAATCGAGCATCCAACTGAGAAATGAGTTCAGCGTTACGGACTGACAAATCTTGTTGAGTGTCAATCTGCAGGTGTTTCAGTTTCTCGTTAATTGATTCTTCAAGTATACGTATCATCAAATTATTATTGTCAATCTATGTTTGCATAGATGATGTCACTTAAAACACTGTATGTATATCGTTTTGTATGATGCGCTGCACAATTTCCAAATTGACTGCGTCGTATTGTTCTTTGGCCTCACTAACGTTACAATGTCTTTTTCTGTCTACGTTGTAATGGCCGTCGGAGGTGATCTTAAATGCAACACCAGGAGGTCCCCGACTTGCTGCAGCGTTTCGATCCAGGTGGCGTCCAAACACATCGATACTCATCATGATACTGACGATAGTTCTATGAGTACGCTCCTAATATAATAGTCCAGCTTCTCGTAATTCCTCAATAATTGATACAATTTCATTGTTGTGACTCGGATTGCCTGCTGCTTGAGACGCTAGGAGCAGACGAAGACGATCAAGTAGTCCATTAGGGTATTTCCAGTAGACGTAGTCAGTCTTCGCGTATTTTCTTGGTACCATATACTGTGGTAGGGACTCTCTGCCTTTCAGCGATCGTCTGCGCGATACGTTGAACATTTTTGCAATAAAGTTCTTGTACTTGTTACTGTTGCTAGTACGAATGGATTCAATGGGACTATACCGCTTCTTGTATGCATTTGTAGCAATCAAAATGTTCTTGTAATTGACTCGGTCGTCAGCGCTTATCTGGGATTCTTTTCTATTTTGTTTAAATAATAGTTCAAGCAATCTTACAGTTTTCAGATACTGTTTACAATCAACTTTGATATATTCTCCTTTAAAACTAATGGGCTGATCACCAATCATAAGGTTGCCATCACTGAGCTTACGCACACCATAAACCATTTCCAAATACTGCTTCCTATTTTGTTGCAGTAACTTGAGAAAGTTTGTTAAATACTCATAATTATCAGCAGGCTCATTAGCGACATCTTCTTAAAGCATAGTTGTATCTTGCTTTTCAGCATCAGCTGTCATGAAGAACGCGTTATCATCCTCTCCCTCATCCTCCTCCTCGTTTTGCTTTACAGGCTCATTTTTGTCATCTTCTTTCCTAATAAAAGGATTAGATATGTTAAGCAATTTCTGCAGTGGCATGACTATTGGCCTAAACGTTTCACTCATTATCTGTTCCGTGGTTTCTTTAACCATTTTCAGCATTCGACGTTTACGACGAATCGCCTCACTAGCGACGTGTTGACGTGTGGATGTATCAATAGATAATGATTTGATTTCCACTACATAACTTGTATTTATAAAGAGATAAAACAGTCAAATCCTTTTCTGTATTTACCCTTGTTGAGTTCGCTGTCAGTGTTTACATGATCATCATACACACGTCTCAAATTCCTTTTATCCTGTTTGAAAAGTATTATCAGATTCACATTGTCTCTAACTAGATGTTTAGGAATTCGAGCGCAAGTTTGACACAAGTAAAAACTGTCAACATGAGAGTGTCTACCCATAGAAAAAAGGCTCTAATGTTATCCTGTTTCTCGCAGGCCAGATCATCATATACAATTATAGAATTTGTTTGAGCTTCACTTGGTTGTATTACTTCTTCATTCTCGCTGAAAGGAAAATATTCAACACCGTCAACATTATTTAACACTTGTTCCAACAATTAATACTTTGGTTGTTTGAGAAATTTTGAGTAGATGTAGACATTATCAAATTGCAATCCATTTGGGTGTGGGCCATGTCGTTTCACCCTCTTCTTTTCTGATTAAACAAGGGTGTCAGAGTTAACTACCGGAAGTTCAATAGGTTGTGTCTTGAACTGCATTTTGACCTCGACTGTTGGGTAAGCTATAAATATAGCGCTTATATAGCTTTTTCACCAGTTGCGTGCTAACCACAGTACAGTGTAGAATGATTGTGCACCGTAAAGCGAATACAGTGTCACGCCGTCATCGAGGCAAACGATTGGTCAACATAGTCATCATAATCTTGCCGTTCGAGTTGCTCTTGCTTGGCTATCAATATTGTGATCCAGATACGAAGCTAGCTAAACGATTTGCTAGAGGTGATCCTGGTATCGTAAAATCTCTAAAACGTTGACGTGAGAACCTCTGCGGATCGTATACTAGCCAGTAAAGCCTAGCAGCGTGTTTTTGCTAAAGACGCTGGGATCAACGAGACAGCCGCAGCTCTGGCCATAACGAACGTGACGAATGCCAAAGCAAAACTCGGTATGGGGTTAAAGCAGAAACCTCTTTAAAAGAAGAAACCCCGTTCAAAGAAGAGGAAATCCAGTTCGAAGAAGAAATTGGCTACAAAAATAATTAAACAACATTTATAAAGGTTGTAAATGCAGCCAAGAAGGCAATGAAACGAAGTAGCGATACAAAAGTGGCCATCAAGTCTGCAATCAGAGGTGCACACGAAGCTGTAAAAAGCAAGTGCAAAATCCACGTGTCTTGCCAATACCTTCTAAAGTTGTAGGTGTTTTACCACTGATTTCCATTTTTGTAGGACTCAGTGCACTTGGAGCTTTCACTGGTGGAGAAGCAGGTGTAGCTAAGGCGGTAAACTATGCTAGGGCTGCGAAATAACAACTGGTAGAAGCTTAACATCATAACAAAGCAATGGAGGCTGTTGCTCTAGGAAAAGGTTTACACCTAAAACCCTACAGAAGAGGATTAGGTCTTCACATGAAACCTTACCGGAAGGGACAGGGACTTCATCTAAGACCGGTTTCAAAAAACTTGTAGTGAAGCTATCTCACCGTCCACTCACTGATGCTGTTCTGTTCAACTATGTTAAAACTCTCAAGATTCCGTATTTTCGTGGAGTGTTTATGCGCAATCAACTTCCTGTGAAGGGACTCCGCCAAGTTGAGTCAGCTATTGTCAATCTTGAGGATAGTCACGGCCCTGGTGCCCACTGGGTAAGATATAGAAAGATCGTTAATGATGTCCTATATTTTGACAGTTTCGGTAATCTTCGTCCCTCTTCGTATCTTGCAGATTACCTTGGCGTTGGTAGCGTGATAAACTACGATCATGACAGATGTCAAGACTATGACAGTGTTGAATGTGGTCATTTGTGTCTGAAATTTGTATGTGGACAACTCCATATAAAACACAAATACTGTCTATATAAGAGTGTTTGAGGAACGTAATAGACTCAGTACAGAGAAGAACACCATCATGGATGAATCATTCACTCTTACGATAACAGAAAACTCTTCTGTGCTAGACGCAGAGTATTTTACACCAATAGAACTCTCTTCCCACGCGAACTACGACCTTAGACTCGTTGAATTGCTTACATTTAATGCGATTCCTAATGTTGACACTGGAAAGAATAAAATCTCTGTCGGCGATCGAGTGGTGACCATTCCTACTGGTAGCTATAAGAATGAAGAGATTGAGAGTTATGTCCAGAAGGGTCTAGCAATTGATGGCACTGCAATAAACATAAAGCCAAATAATAACACATTGCGTAGCGAGATAAAGTGGGATCGCAAAGTAAACTTTTAACCCCACGATTCTGTTTGATGCTTGTTGGGATTCACATCACGTATTCTTGAAGACAATAAGACACATACTTCTGATCTACCTGTGGCTATTCTTAAAGTCAACGCCATGCGAGTTGAGTGCAATATCACTACGGGAACTTACATCAACAATCGCAAAGTGCACACGATTCATAAATTATTTCCTATTGTACCAACAGGATATAAGATCATTGAAGTGCCACAACACGTCATTTATATGCCAATCGCCGTGAAGACTATACAACATATTTAGCTCCGCATAGTTGATCAGGACGGAGACTTAGTGAATTTTCGAGGAGAAGTTATAACAATACGACTACACTTAAAATCATTATCATAATGGGTATCGTGTACAAACGCATAGGCGACTATTTGTGAGTATCAACATGTCAAACACAAGCCAGATCTCAAGCAGCACGCAAGACGCTCACACCTCAGAACGTGCTCTTTCTAACACAACTTGGTCTGAAGATCAGACCGCGTGGAAAAAAAAGTGAAGCGGTCATTCAGAATATTTATCATTTTGTTTTATTGCAACAACAAAAACGGAAGAAATACTGGACATTCAAACACCAGTGCAATTTGATGAGTCCATAGCTCACTATGAGATTTAAACACATCAGCCTTATGCATAATCAACATTGAAGAACAGTGATGAAATTCGAATTGCTATCCAGCATCAAGATCTGTGTATACTACCAAGCAAGAATTCACTGCACGTATATGGAAGGATAACAAGACCTGATGGAGTTACTGCTGTTACTGGCACAACACTAGTGGCCAGTGCCATTTGCTATCTATTTGATGAAATTCGCTATGAACTCAGTGGTATTGAGATTGATCGCTGCAAAAATGTCGGTCTCGCTAGAGGTATAAAAAACTATGCCTCACTAACCTCTGGACAAATTAATTTTATGGAGAATGGGATTTGCAGAAGACTATCGAAAAATGGTTGTAAACTCAAAGCATGAACTTATCCTGACAAGATCGCGCAGTGACATAAATGCTGTTATTCAGGCGCGAAAACAGCCAGGAAACGAAGAGCAATTTCAGATTTCGATAAATAAAGTGAAGTGGATGATACCATATGTAGTGACTTTAGATCAGCAAAAGATACAGTTGCTGAACATTATTGGAAAAGATTTTCTCACAACCATGAGTTTTCGTTCATGGAAATTGTTTGAATTCCCCCTGCTCCCCACCAGCTCAAGACATATATGGATTGTGAAAACATCAACTCAGTTGGAAAAAACACGGTACATTATTTTCGGTTTACAGACAGGTAGAAAGGATAAGCTAGCCAGATATGCTAATCGCTTCGACCACTGCAATATAACCAATGTCAAGTTATTCCTCAATTCACTGTACTATCCGTACGGTAATTGGAATTTGGTCATAATCAGTTTGCGCTACAGTATGAGATGTATGCAAACTTTCAGACAGCATACTACGATAAAGAGTCTGAACCAACGTTGAAGAAAAGTGATTTCGAAGAATATTTTCCACTTATAGTCATTGATTGCTCAAAACAAAATGAGTTTCTCAAACAGGCCTCTGTAGATTTTCGTTTGGAATTTGAATCTGCAAACAATAAAAAAAATCTAAAACAATAAAGCAGATGATTTTAGAAAATAAAATTCAGTTCTCATCGAAATGAAGTTTATTGTTGACGTGGAAGGCTTTAAGAAGCCCAACAACCAGTTTGTCTTCAAGGAGTTGGCTATAGTTTCTCTTTAAGAAGACGCACTACCTCTAGTCTACCTCCTTAAATCTCCCTGCTATTGGAACTCCCTACTGGTTCTAGAGATGCTTTAATATCTTTTAAAAACTTAATTTGCGCCTTTGCTAGAAAATCCTGCTTCAAAAGTTCAGGTAATTTGTCGCTAAATTTTTGAACATAATCATCAGCTGAATCTACGATAGTTTCTAACATTAAACGATCAGTCACTGTCCATTGTTTGTATGTTATTTAGTCAAAAAATTTTTCATCAAACAAGTTTTTCAAAGACTCTACTATTTTTCAACTCCAGGACATTCTTTACATATAAGTAAATAGCAATTAGGCGCGGCAGTGCTGCATATCATTCGTTTTAAAATATCTTTGCAGGATTCAAGAAAATGATTCGCAGTCTCGGCTTCTGCAAGCTGATTCAGTGGTGCTCCAGATATCATCAGTTTGTGATTCTGATGGATTTTACAAACGCAGACTGAATGCATGCCACTTTTGCCAGCCAAAATGCACTCTGTGCGTCTTAATTCTGCAAATTTGGAAACCCCGATATCGCAGGAAGGATGCTTTTCCTTAAATGTGACGAATAGCTCTTTTATGTTTCCCAAAAGTAGTCGCTTTTGCATTAACGAACGTTTTCCATCCTTTTTTACTAATATGCAGTCTCTTTGGCCAGGCATGGCCAGGTCGTTTTCCTAATCTGGGATTAGGCGACAAACCAATTCCATGCACAGTATGAATATTTTTCGCAGTGCGTGCCATACTGTACGCTACGGCAAACATTGTTTGTATGCGACGAATGCCTTAACTAATCGGTAGCATAGTTAAAAATTTAACTTTTTCTGACTTATCATTCGTTTCAGATAATTTTTCTTTGAGTTCATCAAACAGTTCATTTATTTCGTTGTTATTATTTCGCATAACATCAAATACTTTCTCTAACTCAATATCAAGAGCTTTTTTTATTTCTTGAACCTTAAGCTCTTGGGCCTTTATTGATCGACGATCTTTCGAATTATTAATCGGTGAAACTTTTAGAAGTTAAAAAATTTTATTTAAATTTAGGATTGCTTCCTTATCGCGAACCATTTGATTTTCATATTCTGTTTTTACAACATTTTCATCATCACCATTTTCTATTTCTGCTTCTGTGTTGGTTACTTCTTCAGCATCTAAGTCCTTCTGCTTATCGAGCTGATCGTGAATTGAAATTAAAAACTTATTAATCGCATCGCTAGGAAAAGCAGTTGAGATAAAAGGTTTCATTATATTTCTTAGGCTGTCATCAGCATCATTAGAGAATGAAAGTAAACATGAAACGCAAATGTATTTTCCTATACTTTCAAAAGATAATTTTTTTGGAGTAGAAAAATCTTTTGTGATTTGGCGAAGTTTTGCTTTACCACTTTTTGTCCAATGTCCCTTTTTGTTAAGCGTATTATAAAAGCTAATCAATGGAGCCATGGCTCCTAATTCTTCCACAAGTTTCCTAGCGTTTTAAAACTTAAACTCTAGAAATGATTATAACGAAAATGAACTACAATTTGAATTATAACGAAAGAAATAATACAAACTTTTTGCAATAGAAACTGAGTCTGTAAAGTTTTTCCGGTTATGTACAGATGTATTTATGATATTGGAAAATCAACATAAATAAACTTCATGAGATTTCACATTAAAGAATATTTAGTGACCTGGTAGGCTCTATCACAATGTACAAAAGAAAGTAAACAAAAAAAAACGAGCACAACATGAACATCTATGAACATTTTCGCCGTAACATTGGAAAATCAACATGAATAAGCTTTATAAAATTTAACCTTAAAGTATATTTAGGACCTGGTAGGCTCTATCAAGATAGGCAGAAGAAAGTCAACAAAAACAAAGCTGTATGCATCTTGACCCGACCGTCGCACGGGAGAGTGGACTGCACGCTTCAGCTTCAAAGTGCATAACTCGGCAACCAGAAGAGGTTACAAACCATCTTTTTTAAATGAAAGGTAAAATCATGAGGAATAATTTAAATGAGAAAAGTTTTTAAAAAACATACGAGCTCAAAAAAAATCAAAAACAACATTTTTTTGACATTTTTTATTTGAAATGTTGACTTTTTTTCTTCATTTTTATAGAAAAAGGGTATTACATTTTACATAACACCTATAAATTTGATAAAAATCGTATTAAAAATTTCTGAGGTTAAAATCTCTGATATTCCTTATCTGGAACCTTTTATATGCAATTCAACCTAATCTTATGCTTATCCACCTAGTAAAAAGATTATTTCTTAATTCAGCTATTATGCCTCATCAGTATATTATCTAAATATCTAGCATGCATACATAGTAAATAATTACATTAGTGTGACTTTATCGACTTTTTCTCCCTTAGACACTTTGTTCGCTTTTTCACTTCTCACTGATCCACATTTAATTACAATGCAAATTGAAATCCAGGCCTATGCACATGGGCTTTTAACCAAAAGTCCTCACTATGTCCTAGCATATCCCACGACGAAACGCCGTGGCATGCATCTGTACTTCGGTGTCACACCCTTGCGCTAAGCAGAAATCACATTTATAAACCGCGTGTTCGAAAACGACTGTGGATAAATGACCACAGACTTCGGTGATCCCACTGCTTGTATGGTAGAAAACGCAACTATAGGTCCTGCATTTGAAAACGACTTCGGTAATTTAGCACAAAAGTGAACCATTAGCCTCTGTCACTAAATCATCGGTCACTGTTTTACCGAATAAGGTGTCACCGAACTTTCATAGTTATACTAGTAAAGTAGTTCAACTGTAAAACATATTTTTAAATTTTTTAACCAACAATATGATTCCAAAACAAAAGTTGAAAGTTGAAAAGTTGAAATTATATAAAGAGATTTATTTACTTCCGAAAAATAACACTTTTAAATTAAATTCAGGAATATTCAAGCAAAAAGTTACATTTTTAACTTAAAAAATTGATTTTTTAACTGAAACAATAATTTACTACTAAAAGAGACAACTTTTTAATAAAATTAAGGAGTTCTTAAATAGTAAGTTAAAGTTTTAACTAAAAAAGATAAATTTTTAAAGAAAAAGATTAATTTACTACCAAAAAGACGAATTTCTAATAAAATTCAAGAGTTCTGAAACAATGAGTGAAATTTTAAGAAATGAAGAAATTTATTATTAAATTTTCTAGCAACAGGTTCAACTTTCAAACATGTTTGCTAAATTTTTATGCCAGAAGAAAAATAAAATTTTTAATAAAATTCAAGAATTCCCAAGGAGAAACTTTAATTTTTAACCAAAAAAGATGAGTTTAAAAAATAAAGATTTGCTTACTTCCAAAAAATAACACTTTTTAGTAAAATTCAGGAGTTCTTAACCAAAAAGTTAGTTTTTAACTAAAAACTTAGATTTTTAACTGAAACATTAATTTACTAATTTTCTGAAACTATACGTTACATTTTTAAAGAAAAAGATCAATCTTGAAACAAAAAGATTAATTTGGTACTAGAAGAGAAAATTTTAAATAAAATTTAAAAATTCTCAACTGAGAAGATCAAGTTTCAAATAAAAAAGATGAATTTTTAAACAAAAATATTATTTTACTACCAAAAAAGACAAACTTTTTATAAAATTCAAGAATTCTCAACCAAAAAGTTACATTTTTAACTAATAACATAGATTTTTAAACTAAAACATTCATTTACTACTAGAAAAGACAACTTTTTAATAAAATTAAGGAGTTCTGAAACAAAGAGTTAAATTTTAAGAAATAAAGAAATTTATTTTAAAATTTTCTAGAAAGTAGTATCCAGAAAATTAATATAATTTTTAATAAAATATAATATATAAAAAGAATAAAAAAAGAAATAACAAAAAAAATAATTTACTACGCAAAAATACCAGGTTTCAGTAAAAATCAGGAGTTCTTAACTAAAAAGTTACATTTTTTATAAAAGCTTAGATTTTTAAATCAAAACATTATTGTACAACTAGAAGATACAAGTTTTTAATAAAATAAGGAGCTCTCACCTACAAAGTTAAAGTTTCAACTAAGAAAGCTGAATTTTTTTTAAACAAAAATATTAATTTACAACCCAAAAAGACGAATTTTTAATAAAATATAAGAGTTCTGAACTTAAAAGTCGATTTTTTTAATTCAAAAGTTAAATTTTTAAACAAAAAGATAAATTTACTAACAAAAGATATGCATTTTTAAGAAGATTCGAGATACCTGTAAAAAAGAGTTAAATTTTAAGAAATAATGAAATTTATTCTTAAAATTAGTAGAAAGTAGTTCAACTGTAAAACATATTTGTTAAATTTTGCATCAAAAAGATAAATTGCCAAACAAAAAATTGAATTTTCCACTAAAAACGATGAGTTTAAACAAAAAGATTTATTTACTACCAAAAAATAACACTTTTTAGTCAAATTCAGGAGTTCTCAAGCAAAAAGTTAGCTTTTTAACTGAAACATTAATTTACTACTAGAAGAGACAACTTTTTAATAAAATTAAGAAGTTCTCAACTGAAAAGTTTAAGTTTCAACTAAAGAAGAATAATTTTTAAACCAAAAACATCATGAATTCTCAAACAAGGAGTTAGTTTTTGAGGAAAAAAGAATTTTTTTTGGAATTTAGTAGAAAGTAGTTCAGCTTTGCAACTTATTTGTTGAATTTTTAACCAAAAAGATAAATCTGTAAATAAAGTGATTGATTTTCGACCGATAAAACACGTAATTTTAACCAGATTCAAGAATTCCCAAGCAAAAACTTTAATTTTCACCTAAAAAAGATGAGTTAAAAAAAAGGATTCATTTACTTCCAAAAAATAACACTTTTTAGTAAAAATCAGGAGTTAACCAAAAAGTTACATTTTTAACTAAAAATTTAGATATTTAAATTAAAGCTTAGATTTTTAAATTAAAACATTAATTTACTACAAGAAAAGAAAACTTTTTAATAAAATTAAGGAGTTCTTAACTGTGAAGTTAACGTTTCAACTAAGAAAGATGAATTTTTAAACAATAAGTATAATTTACTACCAAACAAGACGAATTTTTAATCAAATTCAGAAATTCTCAACCATAAAAGTTACATTTTTAACTAAAAACATAGATTTTTATACTGAAGCATTAATCTACTACTAGAAGAGATAACTTTTTAATAAAATTAAAGACTTCGCAACTCATATGTTAAAGTTTCAACCAAGAAAGGTGAATTTTTGAACAAAAAGATTAATTTAGTACCATAGAAGATGCATTTTTTATAAAATACAAGATTATTGAATTAATAAGTGAAATTTTCAACTAAAAAAGATTAGGTTTTAAACCAAAAGATGAATTTACTACCAAAAGAGACGAATTTTTGATAAAATTTAAGAGTTCTGAAAATAAAAGTTCTCAATACATCCCTTTCCTTACCTCATTTCCCAATCTAAATCTTGCTATTCTGCTCCACCTTCTCTCTCCCCATCCCTTTTTTAAAGCCTTTGGTAAACCTTCCTTTTTTATCATCTAATATCATCTATTGTATTTTGATTACTCAATCATCCCCCATCTATTTATTAATTGTCTTTCTTTGTCCTTTTTTCCAATTCCTTATATTTTACTCCAGTCCCGCCTTCTATGTCTCCAGCATTCAAGAACTCCCTCCTTTCTTCTTCCTATCTCGTTAATGCTATCTCCCTCCCTCTAATCTCTTTTACCACCATCAAACACTTTCTCGCTAACGCTCCTCTCCTTCCCTCTCTCAGCTTTGTCTCAAATTTGCATGCCCTCTTTCGCGCTCTAATACTTAATTAATCCCTTCGCGCTTCTTCTCTCACCATTTTTCCTGGTGTCTTCCAATATTCCCCTGATGTCCACCTTATATATCTTTCTTGTAAACTCTCAATATCTTTCCTTTCATTTCATCTCCATATCTCTGCCCCATAACTTAATATCGGCCATACCAGCGTATCAAAGAACCACATTCTCCTTCTCCAATTTTTTTAAACCTTTTTTCTGAATCCCCATATCTGCTTCATTACCCCTGCTACTTTTTTATTCTTTCTCTTATATGACCTTTATGATCTCCATTCTTTTGTAAAATATATCCCAAATATTTAAACTCCTTCACTTCTTCTAACTTTATTCCCTTTTATCTTCCCGTCCATTGTTTCTGCCCCCCACCTCCTTTTCTAAACCTCATTATCTTTGTCTTTTCTACATTTCAATTCAGCTGTTTTCATCTAAGTATTTTGTTAATCCTGTAATTAAAAAAACCATGCCTTCTTCATCCTCGGCCATTAATACTACGTCGTCTGCATATGCCAGTGTGTATATCTTTTTCTTCCCTATCCAAATCTTCCCCAACGTTTTCCCCTTATTTCTTCTTGCAAGTTTGATATTGATATATTAAATAAAAGTGGGATATTAATCCCTCTCTTATCCCCTTTTTCACCATAACTATTGTATAAATATTGTTATCATTTCCCCTTTTTCCTTTTTAATCATCCAGTTTACTAGATAGTTGAGAACATATATGTTGTCCATCACTCCCATTCCTATTCTA
This sequence comes from Druon quercuslanigerum, assembly GCA_010014905.2. Classification (NCBI taxonomy): domain Eukaryota; kingdom Metazoa; phylum Arthropoda; class Insecta; order Hymenoptera; family Cynipidae; genus Druon; species Druon quercuslanigerum. The sequence continues at coordinate 792 of JAAAKG020102208.1, read as the reverse complement.
AACCCTGTTTGATTCGGTTGGTTTATGTTTTTTCCCTCAACTTCTTTCTTCAATCTGTCCAACAAAACAGTAACATATACTTTATACGGTGTTTGGATCAGTGTCACACCCCTATAATCGTTAACCTCCTCTCCGTTGCCTTTCTTCACTATTGGTATCACTACTCCTTCTCTCAATAACTCTGGCCACCCTTCTCTTCTCCATACTCGATTAGACACTATCCATGCCCATTCCTCTAGTTCTGTCCCTCCATATTTCCATACTTCATTTGGAATCTCATCTATATCAGGTGCCTTTCCATCCTTCATTATTCCTAACAACCTAATTATTTCTTCGCTTGTTATGCCCTTTTCCTTATTCCTTTCTCTACCATATTTTCCTCCCTTCCAAACGTTTCTCTCTACCATTTCAATATTGTGGTTAACTCTTTTTCTTCTTCTTTCTCAATTTACTACCTTCCATGCCTATTCGTCCGCACTAGCCTTCTCCACCTCTTACTGAAACCTTTCATTCTCTTCTTCTTTCCTTTAATCACCCAACACAGAATACTCTTTCTTTTTTCTTTTTTATTCTTACTTATTACTTCTTTTATCTATGCACTTTCTCAATTCCTTTCTGACCTCCTTCTTTTTCTCTTTATAATCCCCATCCCATCCACTTCTATTCCCCTTTTTACTAACTTCAGTTTTTTTTGTAGACTCTAATCCTCTTTTTACTTCTTCTTCTATTCATATTTCTATTACTTTTTTCTCCCTCTAATGTCACTATTACGGAAAAGTGATCCGAATATAT
>JAAAKG020102197.1:0-15843 GCA_010014905.2 Druon quercuslanigerum | reverse complement strand
GGTCTCATTCACACATTCTAACCATTCCTTCCGCGGTCTGCCTCTGGGCACGCTGCCATTTACTTTACCTTGATATAGCTGTTTCGTTAGTCGTCCATCCTTCATTCTCTCAACATGCGATTTCAAATATTTTCTAAATAATTTATTTACTAATTTTGTAGATTTGAAATAAATTGCCGATTGCGACGAAACTACTTACGATTCAATCAAGAAACTAAACCGGCGAAAGATAAACCAACTCTGTACTTGGAGAACAAAACAATCTTTATAGATTTTTTTTTAAATGTTAGCGTTAATATTCACATCAAAAGATGTTTAAATTTTGAATAAAATAATTTCAATTGAACCAAAAAAGAAGAATTTTTACACAAATAGTACATTTTCAACCAAAAACTATGAATTATTAACAAAAAATCTAATAGTTGATATTTAAATAAATAAAAAATTACAATTTTTAATTAAAAACAGTTTTATTCGTTAAAGAAAGAAGAAATTTTTAATAAAATGGCTGAATTCTTAATCAAAACATAATATTCTATATACAAAAAGAGATGAATTTTCAAAAAAAAGGACCAATAACCGCAAACGAATTGATGAACTTTCCTTAACCCATTAAGTCCTAAATGGACACATTTTTAATATTTTTTTCAACGGCTCTATTAACTATGAAATCGGTCATAGAAAAAATCGACAATACCTATTTCCAACGCAAAATTGTCTGAACTTTAGAATTTAAAAAAAAATGCATATTTGAAAAGATATATTTGTTTATTTAACAAAAAACACGAATTGTCGAAAAAAAACATTTTTCATTTGTAATTCTCGGATCGAAATCATCGGTAGATTTTTTTGATTTGTGCATTAAAAGTGTCCATGCACTCTAACCTTCAAAATGCAGTCGTAGGTTTTTTTAAATTAAACATGGCGGTATTCAATATGGCGGATTAAATTCAAAATTCTTTTGATTTTTACGGTACTTTTTCTTGCACTAACAATTTTTGTTAAATTTTGATAAAAGTAAGTGCAAGATGGTTTTTCGGGTCGCTGATTAAGAATCTGCAATCAAATTTTCAAAATTCAAGATGGCGGATCTAATGTGGCTGCCAAAAATTTCGGAAATGTTTCAATTTTCATAAAAATTTGTATGGAGGGGTTTTTTGCATTGCTGATTACAAATCTGTTATTAGATTTTAAAAATTCAAGATGGCGGATACAATATAGCTGCCAAAAATTTCAAAAAATTTTTGAATTTTCATGAAGATATTCAAATGAAAAAAACGAGCTTCCTAAGCAGCTAAAACATTTATTTTAACCCTTAGCAATGAAATGGATAAAATATGTAAGTTACATGAAACTGTAACAGTATAATCAAAACAAAAATGTTCAAATTTTAAAAAATGTGGTTCAAGGACGCAGAAAATCTGTAAATGTGCGATGTATATTCATGTACACCCTCCTTTTTAATTTATCATAAATAAGTTAGAATCTTATACTAAGTTTATGGATTATTGATTATAAAAGGTTTTATTCTAAAAAAATTAATAAATATAGAAAAAATTTGCAAAAATTAAAAAAAAAATTAAGAGGCTTTCTTTATTGTGTTAACCTTCTCGTGCTGAAAGCCGGGCAACGACACATAATATATGTCAATTAAGAAACGGAACCCATAACCTCCCAATTCATAATTACATGAAAATTAAACAATTTTTTCAAATTTTTGGCAGCCATATTGATCCGCCCTCTTGAATTTAAAAAATCTGATGACATATTCGTAATCAGCAATCAAAAAAACCCCTCGTTAAATTTTTGTATGAAAATTGAACAATTTTCGAAATTTTGGGAAACCATATTGGATCTGTCAACTTGAATTTTAAAAATCTGAATAAATAAGGTAAAATCTTATACTAAGTTTTTGGATTATTGATTATAAAAGGCTTCATTATGAAAAAAATTTTCAAATAAAAAAATTTTAATTTGAAAAAGTTAAAAAAAAGAAGAGGCATTGTTTATTTTATTTATACTCATAGTGAAAGCTGGGCAACGACATGTAGTATATGGCGGCTAAGAAAGGAGACCCATAACCTGCCAATTCATATTTTCATGAAAATTAAACAATTTTTGAAATTTTTGGCAGCCATATTAGATCCACCATCTTGAATATGAAAAATCTGATACCAGATTCGTAATCAGCGATCCGTAAAACCCTCTTATACGAATTTTCATGAAAATTGGATATTTTCTTGAAATGTTTGGCAGCCATATTGGATCCACTGTCTTGAATATTTAAAATCTGATAACAAATTCGTAATAAGCGACCCAAAAAAAACCCTATATAAACTTTCATGAAAATTGAACCATTTTTTGACATTGTTTGCCAGCCATATTGGATCCGCCATCGTGAATTTGGAGAATTTGATACTAGATTCTCAACCAGCGACCCAAAAAACCATCTTGCACTAATTTTTATCAAAATTGAAAAAACTGTTAGTGCAGGAAAAAGTACCGTAAAAATAAAAATAAAAATTGGGATTTAAGCCGCCATATTGGGTGGCGCCATGTTTAATTTGAAAAAACCTACCAATGCATTTTGAAGGTTAGAGTGCATGGAGACTTTTAATGCACAAATAAAAAAAATCTACCGATGATTTCGTTCCGACAATTACAAATGAAAAATGTTTTTCATTCGGCGACAATTCGTGTTTTTTGTAAAATAAAGAAATATATCTTTTGAATTATGCACTTTTTTCAAATTCTAACAGAATAAATCAAAAGTTCAGACAATTTTACGTCGAAAATAGGTATTGCCGATTTTTTCTATGGCCGATTTCATAGTTAATATAGCCGTTGAAAAAAAATCCTGAAAATGTGTCCATTCAGGACTTAATGGGTTAAAAATCTCTATTTTCAAGCCAATAGTTGAATATAATACCACAATAGTTGCATTTTCAATTCAAAAATACTAATTTTCAAGAAAATCGTTTATTATACAGTCAAAAAGGATGTAAAAAAAATGGTTAAATTTTCCACCAAACAATAAAATTCAAACCCAAAAAAATAAAATCTCAACGAAAAAGATAGTATAAGACTTTTTAATCAAGGAAAATGAACTTCAAACCAAAAATGGTTTTATTTCCTTGTATGTTACTTTTAGTGATTGTGGGGCCAAAGTTTAAAAAGTAGAAATAAAATACCAATAAGTAGCGTATATTAGCACATAACAAACTGGGGGTTGACTAAAGTTGCGGCTTGAATAAAAGTTTTTATCATTTTGAACTTGACACCAAAAGATGCATGTAGAGATACAAAAGGGTTCGTTTAGAGCGCTCTTGAAAAGAACATCAAGGCGCATTCCCAAGCTAAAGGCTTGCAAAGTAGGGCTGGCAAATTAGGGATCGATTGACGGTTATCGACCGATGACTTGGTAAGAATAGTTTTTTGCATATGAATATTCCTTCATGTTAACATTTTGCCACATAACATGCAAATTATATTTTTCAAGTCACTATATCTATTTTAATTGCTGTAATATTTTTCCATTTAATTATCTTCATTAAGTTATGTCTATCATAGTTCGATTACATGTGCGATTTAAGGTAAAAATGATTTTATTATTTAAAGAAAATGTCGAAGTGGGCAAAGCGAAAAATAGGTTCTTTATAAATAGGCTCAATTACAATTGGGAGCGTTAAGAACACCAACTAAGGTATTATTTAGATTTTAGAGCTTAATTATCGTTTTGGGTTCCTTTTTAGCAAGTGGGGTTCATTTTTGTTGCAGCTCCTTTGGAACAAAAAATGGGTTCAAATATGGAAACCCCAATTTTTCGTGAGTACTATCTCAAAAAGTATAATGCATTCGAAATTAATTATTACATGACTTGGTTTTACATTAATAATTTGAACTTTATTCATAATTTAATAATTTGAAAAGCACAGAAATGACTATTTGGTCAAACCTACTTTCTTTATTTTTGATTCCGTACACGTTTAAATTTGCTTTTAATGAATTTTTCATTTAAAATGTTAATAAATAAAATGATTATACATAAATTTATCAAAATAATAAAGATAACATTTTTTTAAATGTGCATTATTTAACATAATATTATTATTATTGTAATTAATATTATAATAATTATATTATGTTCATATTAGGAAATATAAATTCTTCCTTGTTTTTATTTTTATTCGGAGTCAGAATAGACCATCCTGGACGTTAAAAATTATTTGCTAAGTTGCATGCGTTACAGCTTCTAAACGTTTTAAAGGCTCGCACTCTTTTTCAACAAACTCCTAATCTTAAATCCGCGTTCCATATTTAATGTATGAATTTAATTCTTATTTCTTATTTTTAGAAATGCCCTTTTTGGACTTTAAATTTTCAAATTTGATTCAATAAACTTTGGTTGTTGAATATAAAACTCCTATAAATGATAAAGTGATTGCCACTCTAGGTACTAAAGTTTGCCTGCAATTTAATGATCATCCATATAAATAAATTTCTGATTTTCTTTTCACTTTAAATAAAAAATACATTGAAAGCAAATTTAAACGTCTAAGGAAACAAAAACAGCGAAAATAAGTTTTTCCAATCGTCATTTTTGTATGTTTTCGAATTATTTCTTTTTTTGTTCTATACTTAGAAGAATACCTTTAAACAAATCAACGAGCATAATTAATCAAAGTCTAAATAATAAATTTTAAGCACAAAAATGACAAAAAATTTGTGAAAGAAAAGGCGATTTTGAAAGTTTTCAACCATAAATGGAATCACCTCCTAAATCCCTTTTTTGATCTTTACTCAATTTTCTAAGATTTAACAAAATACTAACAAGTTAGATCGATTTTATATTCTGAAAAATATACATTAGTATAAATATAAAATATGCATAATCACTAAAGAAGTTTGAAACATTTACATACAGTTCGTTAAAAATGATAATAATAAAGATTCCCATGTACCCTTTTTCCTAAAATCTGTGAGTCCTGGTAGAAAATGTCGTCAAAAAAGCATATATAGCTTCCCTCGATGGAAAAACAGGTCCCATACATTCTAGAAATAGTTCATTTATTTCCTTCACAGAATACGTGTATTCATTCTGACTCACTTTGCCATTTCGGTCGACATCTAATTTTTTTAGCATCAGTTCTATGAGGTCCTACATATAAAAGAATGAAGTTTTTTCAATTTTCTTTCTTTTCAAAAAAAGTGGTTTAACGATATGTTTTGAAAATCTCGCAATTTTTTTTTAAAATCTGATTGGTTTTGCATTACTTGAAGTTGTTTTTTATCGATTTTAAATTTTGAAAATCAAATCTAGCAAAAATCCCCTTTAAGAGTGTTGGTTAAGTCCGACTTAAAATTCTTCTTTTATAGATATGAAACTGACTCAATATATATTTTTTCCGAAGGATTTGAGAACGAAAGAAAGAAAACTTGTTGAATATCCGGGTTTTTTTTTGAGATGCTGAGTTTATTAAATGTTCAAAAATCAAACCTTTTGTTGAGAAAATCATTATTTTCAGGACAAACATTAATTTTGCGAAAGAGATAAATTAGCGGGTAGCTGACGACAGCCGTGACAGTGCCGCACCTATAGAAAAATTCAAAGTCGCATTCAACCAACACCCTTAATAAGAAAATTTATAAAAACCCTTAAGCAAATTGAGAAATATTTTTGCTATTACAAATTATTGCGCGGTTAACTAAAAACTTTAAAAATATCATACACATTATTAAAATTTTTAAATATGTTTATGTTAGTTTCATAACAAAATTTATAGTTTTAAACAATGCTAGGTGATATATGCCTTTTCACCGGAAATTGGTATTTTTAATAACAAACTATTAGATTTCAAAGATACTACATTTCTTATCAACTTTCTCCTTTCCTTTATATTAGCGTTTTTTAACCAAAAATTTATATGTTAAACAAAACTCATAATACATTTAAAAAAAGATTCACAATGCCGAACAATTTTCTATTAAAATAAAATTGACAATTTTGAACAATTTAAATTTGTAGTTATGACATTAATTTTCATCAACTAAAAAAAAATAAAAAAAATATCTTCCTTGATTTTCTATTACTTTAGGTAATAGATACTATTATATAACAAAATTTTGTATTATTATTAATTTTATATTTTAATCCAAAAATTGTGTGAGACGAAGAAAATAATAATCGCGCGAACTACGTGCTTGTTTTTTCTTATTATTACTAGTAACAAATAATGTAAAATGTTCATATATAAATTCTGTTTTCTAAAATTTAATTTTGAATTACTCCATAAATACCTTGACCATCTCATCTGGATCCTCTTCGCGATGAGGCATGATGAGACATCCTCTCATTATCGGAAATATTTGCTCTTTCTTCAGCCTATTAGCTTTCATAAAGTCATAAACCTGTCAATGATGAGAGAATCAATTTCTTTAACGATTTAAAAAATTTTTTTAGAAATCGAGAAGGTATAATGAAAGGGGTATTATAATAATTACGCATAAGAAAAAGTTATATGAAATACTTTCACAGGTGATTTTGCAAGTGATCTTTACAAGCCATTTATAATTTTATATATTTATCAAATTTAAATTACGTCACGAGTTCCATTTATAAACAATTTACTTTTAAATTGAAATTTTCTTTATAAGGAATTTACACTGTAGAATAGAAATAACGTACTTTGTAAGCAAAATCAATTCTTTCGTCGAGAGTTCCTCTTAGCATGATAGAGAGTCCTTCAACCCATTCATCAGTTGATAACTAGATTTTGAAATAAAAGTTAGGGGCCGTCCATAAACTATGTTATCAATTTTGGGCTATCCCCCACCTCTCTCCTCTCCTAAAGTCATGTAGTCGAAAATTTTGGTAAAACATAAATAAATAATAAATAAATAAATAAATAATAAAAGTCGCATTATCAAACATACATTTCAACTTTCATGCAAAAGTGATGAATATTCAACAAAATAGTTCAAATTTTCGTAGAATATTGAATTTTCAACAAAAAACTTCATTTCAAACCAAGAAATATTACTTTTTCACGATAAATGATTAATTTGGTACTAAAATACGAATTTTTAACCAGTAAATTTAACGGAAAAGCTCATTTTTAACAAATTAGTTGAATTCTCAATCAAATAGTTTAATTTTCGACTGAAAAAAATATTTTTTGATCCAAACATGGAGTCGTCAGATTTTCAGTTTATGAAATTTAATTTTATAGAAAGAAAGCAATTCTCAACCAGTTGAATGCAGCCAAAAACTACGACAAATTTATAACAAAAAGTTAAAGCCTTAACCAAACAATTAATTTTTTTAGAATCAGATTAATTTTCTATAAATAAGAAAACGAATTTTTAAAAAGTTAAATTTTCAGCCCAGGAGGCGAATCTTAAAAAAAACGAATTTTTATAAACTAATTCAACCTTTAGCCAAGTTAGATAAATTTTCAGTTTAAAAACTAATTTTGAAAACAATAAATTTTTTACGTCCCAAAAAAAATTTAACAAAGAAATTTTAACTAAAAAATTTATTATTTATTATAAATTTTGACTTTTATATTCAGAATGACGAACTATCCACAAAATCGTTACATTTTTAATCTAAAAATATGACTTTCTAATAAAAAAATTAACTTTTCACCAAATAGTTAAATTTCATAGAAATAGTTTAATTTTTAATTCAAAAGTTGCATTTTCGACCAGAAAAATATTTTTTCCAACTGAAATACTCAGTCTTTAAAAACAACAATATTAATTTTGTAAATGTAGTTTAACTTTAAACCAAGTTATTAATTATTCAGCTAAAAAATCTGATGTTTTAGCAATAAAGTAAATGTTCTACTCCATAGTTAAATTTACATGAAAATAGTTTGATTGTTAAAACAGTAGTTTAATTTTAAAACATGTTTTTGATTTTTCAACCAAAGGATGATTCTCGCGCTTCGCGCTCGATAATGTTTATCCCTCGCGCTCGGTCTTTATACAGGTTGAAGACACTGGGCCTTACCAAAAAGTATGCAACCCGGCACACATGCCCATAAGAATATCATTAGAGTGTAAGACGAGTTGCATACTTTTTGGTAAGCCCCAGCGTGTTCACCCTGTACATTCCCACAGATTTTTTTAAACCAGAGGGCAAAACATCCAGAACAGTAAATGGGTGATAGTGAATTCTCTTTTGTTAAAGCTTCTTTTGTTAAAGCTTCTTTGGATTTAACGAACACATTCTCATCACATATCTCGTGCTTCGCACTCCAATTTGTCCCTCAAATTGTATATCATTTCCATAAATGTACATTATTACAATTCATAACATGCATTGATATTAAAACAGACGAAGTTTTATTGACTCGTTTAAAAAGTGAGCATTCTTTAAAAAAAAAATTCCAAGCAAACATTTTATTGCAACTTCTGCCGATTTTCAAAAACAGAATTTGCTCATTTCCAATTTTATTTTGACGATTTAAACGTTGCGCCAACCTTCAGCAGCGTTGTATTAGATGGGAGTTCATATTACCTGGGATTCAGGGGGTCTCAAAACCGTGGACATTTGATAAAAACTAGGGTGGATTAAATTTAACACAAATCTAATACCTTCTCTGATGAGAATTTAAAAATAACTTAATTTGTCATGAATAATGTTTTGATAGTTCTGTTTTTTCGTTTAGTCGTGAAAAAAGCATTAACTTTACTTTTAAGGACGTGTTTCACGATTAAAACAAAAACTACGCATCCTATGAAAATGTGATTCATAACAAATTTGTAGATCTTTTTAAATTGCACAATTTTTGTCTTCACACCTTTTCATCTATTTTGCACAGTTTAACAGCAAAATTTAATTGGTGATTTTGCAATCAATCGTAAAAGCCTGTTTTTCGGATTCAGGGGATCTCAAAACGCAGATGTTGGAAAAAAACTGGGTGGTTAAATTTTACACCAATCTAAGACCTTCTCTGATGACAATGTAACAAGCAAAGTTTTGATGGGTATGTGCTCATTCACCGGGCAGATTTTTTCACTGTTATTGTTATTTTTTAAGAATAAAACAAAAACCACACATTCTATCAAAATGTCATCAAATTTGTAGATCTTTTTTGAGTGCACAATTTTTGTTAAATTATCATTTGTCATATCTTACACAGTTTGACCGTAAAATGGAATTTTTGATTTCTTAGTGTTTTTTGTGCAATTAAAATTTGAATTTTACGACTTTTTACAAAAATTCAAATATCAAAAGTCTCAAACATTTTTAAAACGTGCTCACTTTTTCAATTTTTATCTAAAATGGCTGACTAACGAACTTGACCTTTATTGTAGGACACTTAAAGAGTATACCAAATGCCAATCCAATCTGTCAATTCATTCGAAAGTCACACACAAACACACACTCAGAAAGAGAGAGGGGGTCAGGGGGTCTCAAAACGTGGACATTTGACAAAAACTGGGAGGGGGGGGGGGGATTTTACACAAATCTACTACCTTCACTGATCAGAATGTAAAAACAACGGAATTTAAAAAAAAAATTCAATCTATAACCAAAACAGAATAATTCACAAACAAGCAGTTAGATTCCTAATAAAAAGGATGAGCTTTCAAACAACAAGATTAATTTTCTATAAAAAAAGACAAATTTTCAACAACATTCATAAATTTTTAATTAAAGGAGATTATTTTCTATTACAAATATCAATTTGTCGCCAAAAATAAAACAGATAATTTTTTATAAAAAAAAATTAATTCTAAAAAAAACGAATTTTGAAAAACAGAGCAACCAAATAGCGGAATTTCTTACCAAACAAGATGACTTTTTGACCAAATAGTTGCTTTTTCAAACAAATAATACTATTTTTTAAACCAGATATTAGAATTTTTGACAAAACGAAATAAAAAATAGGGAAAAAGGTTAAGTTTTTTGAAAAATTGAACATTATTATCTAATAAATGTTATCTAAGTTCGTATAGTTACTTCCACTGCCCCCCCCCCCCCCCCTCTAATTGGTAACGTAGTCGTCGACGGTTCTTTAATACTAGGACTAGACTTGAATAATAAATTTAATTTAAACTTAATTTAAACTAAATTTATTTAAAATTTATTTTTTCTGCATTACCACTGAAGTACTTTTTTTGTTCACAATCGAAAATACTTTATCCACCAATAAATGACGTATATTTTCAGTGTAATCTAAACCTGAGTGGACAAAGTCTCTAAAACATGTTCGTCTTACGGGGCCCATTTCTTGAGTAATTTTTCGGTTTATGAGTGCAAGTGCTAAAAAGTATTTATATTTTGTTCAGATATCTGTAATGACGGTCGTAACACTAAGTTATCAGGGTTAATGTTTGAGTGTCCATTAGCACTGATAAAACTCAAATCAACTTAAAGAAAGGCGAATAAAAATGGATTTCGTGATAAAATTCCAGTTGTCATAAACATCGGGCATTATAAAAGTTTTATTTCGAGAAAACTAATGTAATATGAAAAATTACCTTCAACTTCCCGTAAATTAAAATGTGTTGTGCGAGCCAGTTTTTTGAATAATTTAACATTTTTTCTTCTAAAAACAATTTCCCTTGAGGAATTGTTCAATAAATCAATAGGTGTTTCTTTCGGCATTCTTATATTTTTTTATTCACTTTTAATTTAAATTAATTAATTTATTACGAAATGTAGGGTTAACATCGTAGAAAAACAATTGAGGTTTAAACGCAAATCGAAAATAGTTTCTCAGTCAAAACGGTCAAAACTTTTCAGGAAATATATAATTATATAAAGAAAATTTACGTTTAAATAACTGCTTCATTGTAATGATTTACAAATTAATCGGGAATTTAATTTATAAATTTAAAGCATTTCAATAAAAGAGAGTTGGCTTAAAAAAAGCCATACAATTATTTTTAATATAAACTTTTAATAATAACGCATAAAAAAACGGCAATTCTGAAATTATTGTTCGCCTCCGGTTCAAGACTAGAAAATGGGAACGAAATCTAAACGGCCCATTAGCTCAGTTGGTTAGAGCGTCGTGCTAATAACGCGAAGGTCGCGGGTTCGATCCCCTCATGGGCCATCTTTTTTAATTTTATTTTTCAAATTATTGATTACATTTAGAATTTTCATTTAATAATGATTGTCTATTTATCAAATTAAAGCTTATACTTGTTATAGTACTATAAAAATATAATTATTAATCATAAATTAAAATAAATATAAAAATAGTTGCATCAGAAAAAAATAGATCTATCATTAAAATGTTTGATTGACAATCGCTAAATTGTTAATTTGTAGAATATTAAATTATGTAATTTTTGATGTTCTTTCCATAGTTAAATTTGAAATATTTTTAATTAAAAGCTCTTAAATTTTAAATAACGCATCAATAAAAATTGTTAAATTTTCATTATTTTGAAGATCAATAGTCAAGTTTTGAATTTAATATTTTTCAAATTGAAGAAATTTCAAACATAAATCATAAAAATGACAGTATTTTTAGTTGTAGAACAGAACATTTTCATAATTTTAATTGACAATTTTCAAAATAAAAATCTCTTCAATTTAAACAATTTATAATTCAATTTCATACAAATTCAAAGAATGTCAATTGAAAGACTTTAATTTTAAGCATGTATAGATAAAATTTCTTAAATTGTTTTCAATTCTAAATCTTTTAAATTGCATAAATTTCTAATGTAAATTCTTCAATTTGAAAGATGTATAGCTATAACTCCTTCATTCTTTTTGATGTTTTAAATTAAAAACTCTATCATTTTAAATTAAGATTAGCGATTTAAAGTTCTGAATTTTTTTCTGTTAAACTGAAATCTAAGATTTATAGTTGAAAAATTTTAAACATTTGATTTGAAATAATTGAATTTTGAAGACTTGCCATCCGAAATTCTTTAATTTTCATTATTTGCAATTTGAAATTCGTGAATTGTGATTATTCCGAAAATTAAAATTAAAGTTTGCAATTCTAAATCTTCCAGAATGAAGAAATATCGAATTTAAATCGTCAAAATTACATTTTTAATTACCAATTTTTTGAAACTAAATTTTCTTCAGCTTGAAAGATATACAATTTATGAATATTTGCAATTAAAGACTCTTATATATTTAATGTGTTATAGTAAAAAATTAGACAATTTTGAACAATTGTTTGAAATATATAGTTCAGTTTTGTATTTCAATTCAAATTTTCTATTTAATTTTAAAGAAGTATAAATAAAATGCTTTCAATGTGGATCATTTTGAAAATCAAAAGTACAATTTTTTAAATCTAAATCTTTCGACTAGCAGACATCTTAAATGTAAATTACCAAAGAACAGAGTTTTTAATTGTAAAATTTTAAACTTTTATAACTTTTAATTTTTGAAATTAGAAACTCTCTAATTTTAAATATTAGCCACTCAACGTTCTGAAATTTTGAAATTTAAACTAAAAGTAATTCTATTTTCAAAATTTATATCAGAAAGGTATGCAAATGTAAATATTTTATTCAGAATAGTTAAACTTTGAATATTTACAATTGCAAATTCTTGAATTTTCACGATACGCAATTATAAATTCTTCAATTGTGATTAATCTGCAAATGTAGGGTCAAGTTTTCAATTCTAAATCTTAAAAATTAAAGAAATTTGAATGTAAATCATAAAAATTACAACACTTTGAATTATAAATTTTCAAAAACAAAATGTTTTCAATTTTAAAGATTTACAATGCAAATTGCAATATCTTTGAAGTGTTACAATCGAAAATTCCTAAGTTTTAAAATGATAAGATTGTACATTCTTCAATTTAAATGATTTCCAATTTCAAATAATTGATTTTCGAATATTTTCAATTGAAGTCCTTTCAATGCTTTATATATGTTATAGAAAATACTGCAATTTTAAACGTTTTTTATGTATTTAAATTTTAAAGAATTTAAAATTCTTCATAGACTTGCAATTGGATTTTCCTTGAATTTTTAACTGTAAGAATCATAGCGTTGATTTTTTTATGGGAGTTCTGATAACTTTTTACATTTGATGCAAAATATTTTTCCGTACGTAAAAATAGGAACTTTAAGTTACTTTAATCAGTAAGTGGAAATGTAAAAAGTTATTATTTTTACGAAGTAACCGTAGCTTTATCTAGTCTTTTTTTTAAAGAACTTTCCCAACATTATACAAAGATATTGTAATCCAAACTAAAAAATTTTATTTTAATCGCCCAGGTGAATAACTTATACATAGTTTAGATATAGTGGAATAAAAAAATGATATTTTTCATTTGTTTTCTGAACTTTTTTATGTAACTTTTCTGATGTTTGTGGAAACATAACTTTGTAAAATGTCCAACAAAATATGTAAAAACAAAAGCAGACTATAAGTGGCACGAAACGTGGACAAATTGATCTGAACAAATTTGAATATTATTAAATAAAGTTATAAAAAATTACTCATTTTTAAACTTGAATGCATTTCGAAAACATACTTTCATGTGCATAAAACTAAAAGCTGTAAATGAAGAGGATTTAAAATTCTCAGAAATAGAATGTTCAACAGGAAATATGATCTTTTCATCAAATCGTCGCCCACACGAATTAAAATATCTACAGTTTCGATTCGCCCTAATGTCTCAATTTAAACCCTCTTCTTGACACACACAATTTATCAGGCTTACATAATCTACAAACTCATATCGAAAATTATCATTTGAAAACAATTCTTCGACATCGATAAGCCGCTCTTCGGCAATTTGTTTTTGGATTACCATAAGGAATCACATATTCCAACGACTTGGGCTCGCGTGTGAAAAGCAACTGGGGTAATAAAAGCAGTAAAAAAAGAAGCTAACAAAAGTGTCCAAGCCATTTTACCGGAGTCAAATATAAAAGATTGAGAAGCAAGGGCGATAAACTTCGGCCTAAGCATGCCTAATGACATCATTTGGTCTGCAAAACGCAATAAACCGGGGACCAAGGCTCGGGGATTTCGTCGAGAACGTAAAAAAGTACAAACAGCGAGTCAAAACCAGTAGAAGGCTTAAGCTTTAAGATTCTTCCTTTTTAATGTATTTAAATCACAAGAATTTCGTGCAAGAGCCGATCTCATTCTCTCGTGTTGTCCTTTTTCAGTAGTTCTATCATGACAGTTGGGATATTTATTTATAGACAGAACATTCCAAAGCATGTTTTAGAACGTGGAACAAAATGTTTTAAAATTGCAAGCAAATTGATAAATCACATTTCCACTTTTAGAATTTATATAAGTATTCTATTCGTTCTTCGTCAATCTCACAAAGAAGTTTCTGAAATAGATCGAAATTGTAGTCGTTTAGTCACATATTTACTGTTTTTTTAAAGATGTTGGGTTTCCTTAATAAGTTATTTCAAATTTTTCTGTACAATTAGGAACTGCAGTTGGATCATTCCTTTTAATTTTCCTGAAAACAGTTGAGAATTAATATTTTAAAATATTGACGCTTGAGTATTTAATAAAATGTAGTGCTTGTTTACTTTTTGATCGCAGCAAGAACTGATTGATTTGCCGTACAATTCCTTTGAAATTTCATGCTCAAAATGCAAAAATTTCGTTCGAATTTCCGAGAAACTATTAATACGAAATTTGCATATTTGTATTTCTTTATCATATTGTGTCTGAAAAATTCAAACAATTTCTCGTTAGCAGAAAAGAGATGAAGTCAGTGACAAAGTCAGCTCTAAAGATTCTTCAGAAAAAAATAACATTCAGAAGAACCTACATGAAGGGCCTTCCCAGCACTTTCTTTTTGAAAGTTAATTCTTTCACATATTTTATGTACATTACATAAAATTACACTATTTCTGTATGTGAGTCAATAGGAAAAGTCTTTTTGATCTGCACTTTTAATTTTACAATGAATAATAATAATCAAGAGCCTCACATAGTATCAACTCTCTTTCTAGGAAACGAAGAAAATGCAAATAAAATAAAATGAGGGAAATACAAAATGCTCTGCTTAGACGATTCCTTACGTGAAAAATATTAAAATGGCAAGCAAAGGCACCATCGCGTTTTTCTGTGTCATCTTCAAAGTTTTCTTCTGCAGGAAATGGCAAAGCAGCCTATCTTTCAGAAGTTACAACGGGGATTTTAATTTATTTATCTTATCAATTGACAAAAATTCGTGTAATAAAAAACTTGCGTATGAAACTTCCTATTGAAAGTTAAAAAAATAGGGATATCATTATAGGTCGAGCATTGCTTGGTGTTCGTAATATTAAAATATTTTCTGGTATTTGATCAAAAAATATTTGCGACAAAGTAATAGCTGGTTTGCTTTGAATTTCTTCGACGATAAGGATACACTATATGTTTCTTTCAACATTTGAATCCTAAGGCTGAATTTCGATTCCGCAACAAATGCGATCTTTGCCTACGGATTGATTTACGAAAATGCCAAAAATTGTGATGAAGATTTTATAAAAAGATAAATCAAAAACATCATTCGCTGTATATGTTTGGTTTTGTATATAAGATGTTTGATGGCTTTTAATTTTTGGGTATCGTGCTCTTTGAATCCTACAATAAACTGAAATAGATAGAAGCAGATTAACACAATTTATCAGAAATAAATGTTTAAAATTTAAACAATTTTCGATTTCTTTTTTTTTATACAGCGCCATTATCCATTATAAATGGATGTTTAAATGTAGATTTTCAAAGGGTAAGATTGTCCCACCTAACTTCCAGATATTCATGCCAAATATCTACTATCTTTTTGAGATGTTAGGCGTAAAAAATATTTGTATGTTAAACTGAAACACATTCAGATGTTAAAATCGTCCGAGCGCATGCGCATCACGCATTGGACT
>JAAAKG020102186.1:0-15843 GCA_010014905.2 Druon quercuslanigerum | reverse complement strand
GGAGGTGTGTTAAGGAATAGGAAGAAGGTGCAAGAAAAATGTAAACCCTTAGGGGACACATTAGAAGCTTCTAACTATAAAACTATAGTAACCTTTCGCGGTTAATTAAAAAAAAATGGCTCAAAGAAGTATTAAATGCTTAAAAAATTTAAAATTAGTTGAAAAGCACTTGGAAACATGTCACATATCGTATAAAATTTATTATTCTCAAGAAAATTTTTAAAAAATACCATCTTTAGCATGAGTTTTAGGAAAAGATGCTATTTAGTATTTTATGTGGCGCTTCGTGCACAATATAAGAAGGGTTTGGGGTTCTATGCACCTTTGTTCTCAGATCTCGAATTCAATTATTTTAGATCGCAAAGTCCGAGACTTTAAATCACGTAAAAATTGTAGCTCCAAAATCACGCGCTTTCGTGAATTAATCTCTTGAAATTTCTCTCCGTGCATAGAATTACTATTATAATTCTTTGAAATATTTTAGAGTATTTATAAAGATTCCGAGAATTTTTAAATAGATTAATTAGTTAATTATTTTAATTAACTTAAAGTGACTGGAAAAACTGGAAAATGACCACAAATTTATTTTTTGCGCGAATTTTACCAATTTTTAGAAAAAAAAAGCCTTTCAACTTTTATTTTAAACGCTTTTTAAATAATTAGTTTAATTTTGATCTTTTTCAATTGTGATATCGCATTCAGTTTAAATGCGTAATTTGAAAATCTTTCATCCAAAAATTTCCCATTGTAGATTTTTAATTTTAAGCGTACATTTTAATTTAAAGAATTTGAGAATAAAAAATTATAAGCGTTAAAAATGGAAGATTTTTTATTAAAACATTTTTAGATGATCAACTAATCGTGTCGATTCCATAAAGTTCTTAGCGCTCGGACTCGCTCCCCCAGTACCCTGTGCGTTGCGGAAACGTGGAAAAATTTCTGAAAATTACCAAATTTGAAAATTCACTTCGAAAAAATATGACTATATGCCGCTCGACGAGCTGCAGGACTTTTATTGAGAGATTCTGTAAATAAAATTGATAGTTTTTTTTACTAAAAATTAAAAATCGGAAATTTTCATTGTACCTAAATCAATGACATTTTAAACGAAACTCGCGAAAACACGGCTTATGTTCGACGAAATGATGCGTTTTTTCCTTAGTAGCGAAATTCCTGCCTATGCCAATTATGTTTTAAAACTAGTTTTGTTTTTTATATTTCCAACATAAAAAATATTGTAAACCATTAATGCCAGAAATTGTTTCCTCAGAATTTGACGGACAAAAGTCAACGGGGAAGTTTCGCGGACAAAAAACTTGCAGTGGGAAAGCTGTTCCTTGAACAGGCAATGGCCCTGGACAAACGCAAGATCGCCCTTTTAAATGGTCGGACCAACTCAGGAGGGATATCCTTACCCTTTGGCAAGAAAGCTCACCGGGCCGAAGAGGATACATGCACAGGGAGCATGAACGTTGGATCAATATGCATCGGGAATATGCTCATAAAACGCCCCAGTATTTAAGAGATCAGGTATCCTATTTAACCAACCGGGGATATAAAGGTCTTTATCAAAAATAAGAGCAAAATCCTCCAGAGAACATACCACTCGTTCCAGGAAGATTACTGTTGCAGATAGCCGATAATGTCAACATGAGAAATAGGATATCAAAAGTCCACCAAAAAGTTTTTCTCAAGATGGATAAATTAGTTGAAGCTAATACTGCTATCTGGATTATCTGGAATCTAAACTGTGTAGTTAACGAAAAGGCGGTCTTCCGGCTTAGCGAAAATACAAGTAATGATACTTCAGTACGCTTGAGTCAGACTCACGAGCGTATTGCACAGCTTCAGTTTCAAATTGAAACTACTGGACGGCATGTATCAAATGTTCAGTGCGTGATTAGCTACATAAAATCAAATAAGAAGTTCACTCCAAAAGATAGATCACTTGCTCAAAACTTACGGAAAGCAAATCCCACGCTGAACAAGTGTAAACTGTTGAACATCAAGCAGTACTAGAGGTGAAAAAAGAGAGCTGCAATCTATTCACTGGCATCCTAAAAGAAAGGATATTTATAATTATCGAGCCAGTATGTTGTGCAACAGTCGAACAACGCGGATTGTGAAAGAGCTTATGCTCTTGTGGTGGACAACATTTGTCATAACATATGGCATAAGACAAGTGACTACCAGTTAAGTCACATATTAGAGGGGGTCTTCCAAAGAGACTCTTTAAGTGCGACACTTTTCTACATCTCCATCTTGCCTATATCTATTGTGCTCCGCGGTAAAAGCTCCGGATACCTATATGGCCCGCCGAACGGAAGAGAATTTGAGAAGCTTCTTCAAAAGAAAGCCTTGCAATCCTTGTGGCGGCAGTGCATAGGTACTCTAAAGCCATTGGCATAAGCTTTGGACTGGAAAAGTTTGCCTGCGTCCATCTACACTAAGGAAGACTAGAAAATGCATCAACGCGTGACGATCAGGATCTTCAATTCATGGGTGGAAATACAATTCAACATTTTGGTAATGGAGAAACATATGCATATCTTGGAATACCACAAGCGGAAACCCAATATGTGCGTGTGTTAAAAACGGCCCTTGAAAAAAGGTATCGCAAAATTCTCAGAAAAATTTGAGCTTCTGAATTATCTGGAAAGAATAAGATCCAGGCAACCAATATTCTGGCCGTTCCTATACTTACTATGTATACGTTCCTATACATGCTTGGTGCAGTAAAATGAAACGTCGATGAGTTGAAGCAACTTGAGCGAAGCACACGTCTCTTATAACTTCTTTAATATAAAGGGGGTAGAGGTTTGCTGAGCTTAGAGTGTCTTCACCGAAGAACGGTTTTAGCTGCGGCCTGATCAAATCTCAAAAACACATATTCTCTAATCCAACTGGTATGCCAATATGAAGTCGCCAATGTTGTGGCGTTTCTCTAACGAGCGGCAGATAAGGCCGCAGAGAAGTTTGGTCTGCCATTTGATTCCAGCGACCCTACACATGGGCTAGCATCACTGACACGTTTGGTGCTTAAAAGTCATGTATAGGAAGCAGACCATTCGCTTCTACTAAAGGATCATGCTGATAAGCCCCTTCATGGTAGATTCTACGGTATTGAACGTGGAGAAGAGCTTTCGATGGGACTATGTAGCATGTTTCTTAAATCTGTTGGATTGAAATCGGAGACGGAGGGATTTCTTTTTGCTTGTTCAGACGGCGTTATGGACACCTTATTTTACCGTGAGCGCATAATGAATGTACCTGTAGGCGATACCAACTGCCGAGCGTGCAAGCAAGAACCCGAAAATATTGGGCATGTTTTTAGTGGATGCTCAAAGCATGCACGCTTCGGGTACATAGAGAGACACAATGCGTGTTGATCAAATGCACGGCTTGCTATACGCCCAGGGAAAACTGAAGTCCGTTTAGAGAGTGATCAGTGTAAGATTTACTGGAGTTTCTCGTTTTCCACCACTCAACGTATCAGTGCTACAAAGCCAGATATTGTCCTCCAAGATCTAAAGAACAAGATAATTTACGTGATTGAATTCTCGGCACCAGTCGGTGGTAATATCACGGCAAAGGAGGAAGAAAAGCGAGCGAAATATCAGGTTCTTCTTTTTGCGCTCAGCAGAATCTACTCATAATCTGTTGCTTTGGGGGCATGAAAGCTTTATTTCTCAGTCAACTCAACAAAATCCCGGCTTGCCAGCATTGGACGCAGACAATCTTAAGTCAGATGCAAAAGGTTATTTCTCTGGGATCACTACATCTGGCCTGTCAACACTGTTCCTCCCAGAACTGTACAAAGGTTGGTAACTCTGAAAAAGTATCCAAAGGTGAAACCTTCACCTGCAACTGTGCCGTCTGCCGCGTAAGGTCATCCGCAGCTAGAAACCGCTCTTCAAGGAACAGTGTTGTACGAAGTATCTTGCATAAATTTCCCGCTCTTTCTTACCTTCTAGGATAGAAGAAACAGGAGTGGATGACATACACATTCCAATTGCGTCGGGACTGTTTGATTTAAGGAATCATGATCATAGCTTCTGGAGCCCACAACTACTCTCATATAAAAAACTCATAAAAAACGTAAATATCAAGGCTGATATAAAGATAGGTCCAATATCTTCAGATGCTGTTTTCCACAAAACGGCGATCCTCCTATACATTTTTTTCAGTTCGTTTTACCTAAAACCTCTAGTTTTGGATGCTTCTTTTTCCATATTGAATATTTTTGAAGAATTTTTGTGAAAACATGTTCAGTTTTTAATAATATTCTAAATTGACGTAGAGTGTTAAAGGTCTATCGATCTTAACCAATTCTGTAGAATATAATGTTACCCTAGTTGTGATCAGTATAGATAGTTTTGTGTTAGGTTGTCTATCTGTTCATTGCGCAAGGTTCAGCTTATCGTCGAAGGTGTGCAGTTTGTATGGTATAGGATCTCTCGTGTTCTTGACCTCAGCAGAGATAAAGGGTTTATAATTTTTAAAGTGGGAGTATCTTTGGTTCATATTATGTCATAGTAATTTATCTAGCTCTGATATAGGCAAAATAGTCGCGCCAAATTTGATCTAATTTTGCAACTATCACCACTGCGTAAAATTGTCTGCGCAAATAATTTTTTTTAGATTGTTCACATTTTCAGCAGAAACATTTTTCCGGGTCTCGTATAGTCACTAAAGCATGGGCCTTCTTTGTTCTAATGTTGCAACTCTCTTAATTTGACGCTATTGACGACACAGGTAGCTTTTCCCGGACTGTCTGAAACAGATGGATTTGGTTTATAACTTAAATTTAAAAATAATAAAATAAATCAAATGTTGATACTATTCTAAACTTTGCATGCGGAGCTTTGCTAAGACGGACGAAACCTTTCCCTATCTGTTGTTGCGAAGAACAGTGCTAGTATTAAACCACGAAAAAGTTGTAGATACGCTTCAAAACGATGGAATGCGCAGATCACCCGACAGTTGTTCGGCGAACAGTGCAAACAGTGACTCTGAGGTGCCAGAAACTACTAGGTCTTCAGAACGTTTCACGTCAGTCATTGCAAAATTAACGTTCCTACCTCTTGAAAAATGGATATTTACGCGGAACGCTTCCCCAACCGCTGTTTGAAGAAGCTGCAGACAAAGATGAGGAAGCAATATTGAGATCAACCTCAGAAAGCAGCAGGCACCTTCTTAGAGATGATCACGCTTTAAGGTCTTACAAGCTTAGCGCCTTTGTTCGAGACCAATTCTCTCAATTCCGCAGATTATAGGTCCGAACTACGCCGCTAGTCAGAACGAACTTGCTATCACGAATTAAGCTTGCCTTTGCATCAAATCGTTGCTTTTGAAGTCTGAAATATTACTTAATACTTCTGATGCTTTTAAAATTATAGATAGTTAAAGTAGGAAGGAATAATGCATAATTAAATTATCTATTATTTGGCAAATTATGGAGAAACGATTTGAAAAATATTGCAAAATAATTCCTCAGTTTTGAGCATAATTTCGGATAAACAAAATTTTCTATGAGATTGATCTAGTAAAAATTTTGATAAATCCTATAACTGTCATTTCGCAGATAGTGTTGTGAAAGTATGGTAAAATTATTATACTATATTGAATGTATTTCGAATCTAGCTAAAGTATATTGATGTACTGCGGAAGTATAGTGAAAGTATCGCTAAAGTATATGTGAAAAGAAAAGCTGCAGTATAACTAAAGTAAAGTTAAAGAATAGTTGAATTTTTGTCAAAGTATGGTCAAAGTATGACTGTAAAGTATAGCTCAAGTATTTAAACTATTTTTTAAGTATTGGAAAAGTATATCCAAAGTATCGGAAATGTATTCCTATAGTACATATATTCGTATTCTTGCGGATAAAAGGTAATGGTATACCTGAAAAACATAAAATTAGATATCTAGAATGAAGCTTTTTGTAACATAAAAGAATTCAGATATTAGCTTCTGAAAGAAATACAATGTCAATAAGTAAAATTTTAATTGGAACCACAATTCAAGGGTTGGAATGTAAATCCAGCTAAATCTCAACTTTTTTTATTTTTTAAGCGTGTAACATGAGTCTGACATAACACAGTTATAGAAAGTTCCGAATGTCGTTTTCTTGTTTTTCAAAATCTTAAAAAATGGCCGAAAGTCCATTTGGGCAATAACGGAGAATCTGTGTTTTTCGTGATAATTTTGAGATTTTGAGCAATTTAGCGTACTTTATCGGAAATCTATCGCCCGACGGCTGAAGTCAATACTTCGATCGAGATTCCTTTAGTCCAGCTGTGTGAAGAAACGCCTATTCTGTACGCGTCGCCATGGACAGTGTTCGCTACTATTACACTAAAGAAAAAGATCAATTTTTTGCCGACCATTTTCCTCCAGCGATCATTTGACTCTCGAGATCATAATGATCTGCCCATTGGGATCAATTTGAACTTGTTTTTTGGATAATTTATCAGACTAAACAAAATGGCCACCAATTTTTAAGGCCAATGTCAACAAGATATTACCTAAAAGTGATATCCAAGCGCACGCAAGTGATAACTCTACTTAACAAGTGATATTTTCTTATGTTAGATTTTGTTCATTTTTTTAGTTTTAAAACAGGCTGCTCAATGAGAAACCGTAAAAATCTTGCATATGAGCTAAGGTACTCTGAAAATGTCAGCCATATTTGTTTGACTTCATACATGATCCCGAATCAAATCATTATGATCTCAAAAGTCGACCATTCATTTCAGCAAATCAAAATGCTATTGATTTCGGTATCATTTCTGTTGGCTATTAAAATGCTATTGATTACGGTATCATTTTGAATTTTTTTTTACTGTGTTATCGCGTTCCGACAATTTTTATTATGGTGTTATTTTTTTATTGCAAATCAACTTAGTATGAGTATTTCTTGATTCTACAGAGATTTCCGGTTAAAAATATGTAATTTTCATTAACGTTTAGTGCAACGAGCCGTAACAAGAATTCGCAGTGGTGAATAAGCAAACACTGCGCCGCGACTCTCGTCTCCAGGGAGTTGGGTAATCCGGTTTTGAATCCACCGACCATTTTAGTCGAAACTTTCTCTAAATTCTAATCGTACTGAAGACTTATACATTTTATCAACACGATAATGGAGAATAGACATCAGAAGGCTCAAGGCATGTACATTGGCTTTACGAAAAACCAGCAACTCAATTCAAAATCCTTTATTGCTCTATATGTTCTGGTTGTATTTGTTATTGACTTATGAGTTTTGACAGCTGAGATTCCTGTATTTAGGAAAAATATGAAATAATCCAATTAGTTTTGTGAGAATCTTTCTGCCGCTCGTAGATAAACCATCGAAATGCTAAATGTTTTCGAGCGCGGCACTACTGTGCCACACAGTATCGATGCCTGCCGTCAGGGTCTGTGTAAATATATAAGATCAAACAAAAGTATGAATTCCTATATTGCTTAAAAGCAATTTGCTGAACCTTTTACGAGAATTGGAATGTAAACATGAATTCTGCGACGATAGAAAAAAATTACAGTATTTTTCATTTCCGTTCAACCTTGTACTGATGTCTAAATAGAGAAAAATGTTAAATTAATTTTTAACTATATTAAAAACAACTGATAAAAACATTTAAATTATAAACAGCTTACGCGTCGACGCGACTATGAATACAATGCAATTGAATTCCAGAGGAAATATCTGATTGTGCATTTTGAACTGGTGAAAAATCCCGTATTTATAGAATGCAATAATCCAGACTTTTACGTTGAAATATACTAATGTTATTTATTCTTCATTCAAATTCAAATATTTATACCGAGAAGGTTATGGTAATTCGTTTGTGCAATAATTATAAGGTACCTACCTGCTCCATTGCAGGATTACTTCAATTACTCACACTTCAATCACAGATATTTGATACAAATGACAATTTATCCATCTAGGTAAATCAGATTAATATCAAGGTATTAAAAAATAAATAATGTCAATAAAGGTGGCTGCAATTTAATAAGTGAGGTAAGCGATACGCGAAATTCATAAAAATAATAATATGCGAAAGTTTTTACGTCGTCTTGACAAATAATTGACAGTAATTTAAGGGTTGGACCCTTTAGTTACTTGACTTTATATTATGAATGATTTAGGACTAATTATTTGACGTACATAAAAATTTATTCACAACTTTATAAGTTCTTATGGGAATAATACTATATAATTAGGAATCAATCATTCTGGACCTCTTGCTACTTAATTTTCCATTATAAATCCTCATGCTTTGTGATGATTTTCCATAAAGTTGAAAACAAAGACGGTTATTTTCAATTCTCACATGGATATTGTGAAGAAGAATTTAAGGAATTTTTATGGAACTTTCGATTTTTTAATGTACTTTTGCGTTGCACTCAAAAATAATCTTCAGTACAAATTTTTCTCACGAAAGAACTAGAATAGCGAACTTTCTATATTGTCAGTCCCGTTTCTAGGATATCTTAAAAAGCAAATAAATGCCATTCCATCCCCGGTACTTTATGTACTAAGACCAAAGAAAGGACCAGGCTCTTCGGTAAGTATTCTCTGTTGGCTGGTTTTATAAAAAAATGTTTAACCCACTGAATAGTAAATCTTATTAGGAAAAAAAAAGTTTTACATTTTTTTCTATAGTATCTTGCTTCCAACGTTCAATTCTTCTAGGAAGAAAAAAAGCTGTAATTCTCTTCTGTATTGCGAAAATAATAACTCCGTGCTTCCCATCGCAAATCGCAAAATCAGGGCCGTTTCTATATCCAGCCCCCGAGTACAGTGTATAATTTATTGCCGCCCCTAATCCGCAATACAAACCCTTGTATTTTCTTTGCCCATAAATCATTCAAAATTGTTTTCTAATAATTAATAAAAAGGCAAGTAATTAGTAATCGTAATAATCATAGTATTTTTAAAAATGAGTATTGATAATTATCATTATGGAAATCAGAAAATAAGCTAATAATGAATGATACATTTATTATTTCGTTGCATTTTGCTACATCGAGATTCGACTGCTTTAATGTCAGACTTACTTCGTTGGCTCCAATAAGATTTTGTGCCAAATAACAACTAAACATTACATTTGGAAGCTTTTGATTTTAGTAGCTAAATAATGCGCTTAATTAAGGGTAGATCGGTATTCCTCAGTTTTCATTGATTTCTATTAGCCAGTCGTCAATTTCACCTATTTGATAAAAAAAGTGTTCAACTGTATCTGTTCTACTTGACCGAAGTGTATCAGATAGCGGTTTTAATTTAAATCTCGATAGATACTTACACAAAAAATTAGGACCATCTTTTTCATTTCTCAGAATTAAAAAAAAAATCCTGAAAAATTGAAATCATTTTTACATATTAGAAGGTTTCGAAAAATTAACTTTAAGAGAGCATTGAAAAAAATTTTCAAACATTTCAAAAAATCTCCTTAAATTTCGAAAAAGAGAAAAAGATTTTAAAGTTAAGCATTTCTGTGGTTTTTAATAGATTAAAAATATTTTAAAATTTGGAAGCATTTCTGAAAATTTATCAAACATTTTTTTATTTTCCCCCAAACATCTAGAAGTTTTAAATATCCTATAAAAAGGCCCACATTTTTCCTAATATTTTTTACAATTCTGTAAACTAGAAAAGATTTTTTTTAATCGTCTAGATACTGTTTGGGCATACCTGAAATATTCAAATATCTTCTTCGATTTCTTCAAGAATCTTATAAAATTCATATTTAAATTATTTTAGGAACAAACTGATAATAATTTCAATAATGTATATAGCGCTACATTAAAATATTTTTTTATTTATTTCCATACAGAACATCACTTAAAAAAATCTTCTTCTTATTCAGAAAAACAAACGTCTTGTATGTTTTTTAAGCATAATGCAAAAAGATTACGTGATTGCGGAAAGGTGGGGCGGAGGGTAGTCTGAAGAAAATGTCACGGTCTTTTATATGGGTAAGAATTTTTAAACGTGCTTTCATACATATATGGTCGAAAATTATGAAAAACCTTGTAGTAAATTTCACAGGTTCTAACGTATAAATTTCCATTGAACGTATGTCTAATGTCATTTTATCTAATATGGAAACGTTAATAGTAAGCAGCACTCTTTTCTCAAAATGAAATGATTATAATGATTTTCTAAGAAAATGAAGAAAATGTAGACGAATATTTTATAAGCAAATTATTCGAAAGTTCAAAGACATATTAAAGACAATTAAAACTGCAAATTGCTTAAAATGAAACAAAATTTTCAATAATATGTTCAATATATAATTGAAATGATTCGCTTACGTTTCAGATATACATATTTTAATCAATAATTGTAATGAAAGAAAATATGTATATAAATATAATCTGAAGGAGATTTGAAAAAATATATATTGATTCTTACATCACAAATATTTACTACTTTACAATGAATTATGTAAAAAATACCAAAATAAATAGAATTTGTAGTAAAAATTTGGAAAATATTTATATATACAAGTCATGTTTTAAATAACTTTTTCTGTTTTTCTTTATTTATAAGACATTTTCGTCGATAACATTATTCAAATTTGTACTATTATATAACAAAACTTTTTGCGATTATCTCGAATATTAACATATGAAAGGTAAAACCTGGAAATGATATCATACTTATACAGCGTGGACACGTTGAGGCACACCAAAAAATTTGCAACCGGTCTTACACGGCAATGCTATTCCTATGTGCTTGTTTGCGGGATTGCATACATTTTTATAAGCCGCATACTGTCCACACTGCAGAATTAATAAACTTTAGACAAAAATATAAATGTATGGTACCCTAAAAATATAAAAATACTTGGCATAGTAACACTTTTGAATTATAATTATATATGTATGGAATAAGTGCAGACGACAGTCGTTTAAAGAATAGAAATTGACAGAAATTCAATTGCTTTTAACAGTATTAAAGCTGGGTTATTTAAAGTTATCGTTCAAGGTGCCAATATATTCTTTTCAATTTCTTATAAAAATTTGGCATTCTCCTTATAATCCAGATAAAAATATCTTAAAAACAGTCATTTATATTTATTATATTTCACGTATAAGCAATGCAATGTCAAATGAAATACCGTAACGCCATCCATTAAATGAAAGTGTTACACTGACATTTTATTTTCGTTAATAATGTCATAACATAAATGCATTATTAAAAATAACTTTGTTCTAAATTACCTTTTTGAAAGCGTTGAGGGTTCAATTTCAGCCGGTATATTTTCATTATCATTAATCAGGAAACAGTAGTTATTAAAATAAAACTCTCTTTGTATTGTTCTACCATTTCGTTCCGAAAACACCGCGTCGTCAACACAATAAACTTAAAATTTGAAAACTTTGTACAATATAATTCATCATTTCGCATTTTTATGTTTCTTGCACTAATTCCAAATTTTTTCAACCGAGCTGGAGCCATCTTTTTGCAAATTCAAGAAACTAACCAATTACGCTTTCTTTATTTTCTCTTGAAGTATTTTGTAGAAATATTTAATACTTTAAGAGACGACGATGAGCGGTTCACTGCCCATACTGAAAATAAAAAGAAACATTTAAAAGCAAACTATTTGTGCCATATCTACTTGAAAAATAGACAAACTGGCTTCATCCTCCGTTCATTTTATATCGAATTTTGAGAGTTTAGAACCATTTAAAAAGAAATTTTGTTAGCTCTGACAGAATTAATTTTACATGAACCTAATCAGTCATCAAAAAATATGTGTCCTGGGAAACGTGTATACCTCTAGCCACCTTTCTGTTCGCCGTGAGGCCTGGCCAGAGGTTTGATGTAACGCGTTTCTACTCGTATCACAGAAATGATGAAATATAAAGTTTACATCGATTCCAGGTTAAAGATTCACCGCAACAAAAATTAAACTCTCCAGATAAACTTTACATGAATCGAAGATAATTTCCGATTTTTAACTTTGCGTGGATAATCTTTCGCCTTATATTCGCTCCATTTTTATTCGTTGTCTAGAGATAATTACAAATACAGCGCTATCTATAGTCGTTTAACGTCATTAACTTGGAGAAAAATGAGGATTCCTATCTGTCAGCTGGTTTTTGCGCTTTTTGATAAATGTTATTAAATAGTTTTTAATTCGTCTATAATAGTGTAATTTATTTCGGAGAAAATTTATCAGTAAGATCAAATTTGTTCTCGTGTTTTGAGTTGCTAATTCTACATGTTTTACAGAAATGTGCTCACTTCAGCATGGCGCATTAGTCGGGATCAGAATTAACCGTTGCAAGTCTTACCTACAACAAATTTTAACTTTTGTTTTTCCTGTGATACGATGTCATTTTCAGTTGGCAGTTGTTCTCAGTAGAACCCTGTGGTGGTTGTTTACCCCTTTTTTTTAATTATATATAAAGCTACATTCTGTGAAAAGCATTAAGGACCTAAATGCCTAAATTATCTAAAAACGTTTCATATATTTAATTGTAGATGACTTTTTACTGCGACCAAGAAGTTAAATATACGTTATCTACTACTTTCAACGTCTAATTTATTACTGTAATTTGTATCTTTTATATATTTATTGTCTGTGAGTGTATTTTATAATTGATCAGTATTTTCATTACGCTTTTAAGTGCCCAATCATTGTATCGAATGCCTTATTCAAAAATCTTTGAGAACTGAAAGAATTTTAAGAACTGGAAGACTAATGTTATAAAATAAATTAAAATTTAAAACGTTTTACATAAGAGAGCGGATAAAATTAAAATGACTCTAGAATATCCATTTAATATCCAAGGATGTTTCTGGACTCTTCCGAGATATAAAAATATCAAAAATAAAATATTTACCGACTAAGCAAATATTCGGCTTAGAAAGCCGTTTGTAATACTCGTAACTAATTTTATTTAGTAATGTTTTAGCATTCAAAGTTACTAAGACTTTAGTCATCTGCACCACTGATTGATTTGTCTAACAGATAGAAGTAGGTGGCGTATATAAATTATGGAAGTATCAGAACTACTGGGAAGTTTAGGCTTCTTATGTGATCCAGATAAAATTTCGGTGAAGTAGGCATCCTATAAGGGCCACATTCCCTTTATTATGTAAAGCTGATTCTAAGACTCGGATTTTTCTCCATTGTCAGAGTAACCATCAGATTGGAATAGAACCGAGATGAACATGGCTTTTGATACAAAAAATGACTATGCTAAATCGTCAATATTTCTCAATACGTACAATTAGCTAAATCCCTTGGTGTGAAAAATGTAATTTTGCCATCATTTCTCTATAAAACTATCCTACGCCACTCTGTAAAAAGCCCACATATTTGAACATATTTGACGGGCAGTTATTGACAGAATGAATACTCGCTCAAAATGTCAATTATTTGGTTTGCAGTTTACATGTAAAGTGCATTTTCAAAATAGCGAATGAGCTACAAAGTATAAGTAATCTTTTTTCTCACTTAAATAAAATCCTGTTCAAGGATTTTTTAGGTACGAAAAAGCCAAGTTACCGTTTGTCCATACTGTAATTCATCTGAAGATTGCTGTCGAGATACAATCAAAACGATAAGATTGTTACTAAGAGATCTCTTAGGTCCAATTAATATATTACACTTTTACCAGTCATTAACACCGTCTACTTTACGTACATATTCAACTGAATCTAAAAAATAATTAAAAAATTCAAAGTAAAGCAGCCAACATATGGGGTTAGACATTTACTAATTTGTAATATTTAATATTTGTTTAAATATCTTTTGGTTAACAACATTTAAAAAATTACAAACCCTTTTGTAAACAAAAAGAAACGAATGAAAGGAAATTTACCACTTTCTTGTTTAAAAAATTTTCAAACAACTAACATGTATGATTTAGAGTAACTCGAGTCCACTTTGGGCAATCTTAAGTCCTATGGGACGATAATTTATGAAAAAACGTCTATATATTTACTTAAATTTCCCATAACGTATATTGCTTTCTGTTTCTCATAAATACATCAATCATAAACGTGAGGGATATCATTGAGTAGCAT
Organism: Druon quercuslanigerum; assembly: GCA_010014905.2. Lineage (NCBI taxonomy): Eukaryota > Metazoa > Arthropoda > Insecta > Hymenoptera > Cynipidae > Druon > Druon quercuslanigerum. The sequence continues at coordinate 1,790 of JAAAKG020102186.1, read as the reverse complement.
TGGCTTCTCTTCAATACTTATTATATAAATAACCATATAGAGTATTTACTTTCCCTAAAGACGAGTTGCTACTAATGGAGCTAAGAAGTAAAAATCGATTTACGTGATTGGTTAAACTCCACTACTCTACAAATTACCTCACTCTATAATTAAGCTCTGCGGTGGAGCTACCTTTGTCCGGAATTCGCAACCATGCTCATTATCGACTTTAATCAGAATTCAGAAACGAACTCTCTAATCCGAATAAACACAAAGGCAAAAAGAAGTGCCCATTGTTCAATGCTCCTTGAAAACTTGTTGTCTATGGTTTATTAATAAATTCTGCAGGTTTTAGAGCACATAAAATTGATTGGCATACAAGTTTCAAACTTTTCTAAATATGTAGCATTTTATATTTACTAGAGTATTAATAAGAGAACGGTTGGGGACCGTTAGGAACGATCCTTATTGTTTTTTAATTGATATTGCTCAGATAATATTTTAAAACCAATGTTTTACTCAATGAAAATAGATTAATATCCATAGAAACCTATCACTAGTTTTATTTATTAGCAAATTTATCATGTTCATATGACGACTTGAAAAACCATTGTCGAAGGCCATAGTTGTATAACTTGTTATGCAAACATTGATCTCTCAGTAAAGACGCGCCTAACACTGCTAGTGATCTAATATACTATTCCTGGATACATACCACATGTAATGAGAAATTTTGTCATTTTCTTTTTAATTTAGGAGGATCAGCAGGTTCTGTAGTGGCTTCAAGATTAAGTGAGATTCCACAGTGGAAGGTCTTACTTCTTGAAGCTGGTCCAGATGAACCACCTGGCACAAGCATACCGAGTATGGTGGGAATGTTTTTAGGTGAGTTTAAATTATCTCAATTGCGCGTTCGGAATCTATTTCTGTCACACCTTTTCCCATTGTTATAGGAAGTGATATCGACTGGCAGTACAATACAACGAACGAAAATTTTGCTTGTCTAGTCAGTGGTGGATCATGCAGTTGGCCTAGAGGCAAAAATCTCGGTGGAACTTCCTCCCATAATGGCATGATGTACATTCGAGGACATCCGAAGGATTTTGACAACTGGGAGGCCCTCGGAAACAAAGGATGGTCTTGGAATGAGGTAGCTTCTCAAACATATATTAAATTTTTGAAAAGAATCTGTTTATAGCATGCCGAATCAAAGAAAAAAATAATCACCGCTTCGAATGTTAGCTGTAATTTTAAAACGTCTAGAATGTCTCGAAATTATTATTTTTATTAGAATTTATTGAAAGTCTCACGCAACTATACCCCAGAGATTATTGTGAATCACATTTTGGAGCTCGAATTAACCGTTTCACATTCTATACCCGGTAACAAGCGTTGCATTCAGAATAATTATAAGACTTTGTATTCCTATGAATACGCGATTTTTCCTCCGTCTAAAAATCCCCCAACGGGAAAAGAAGAAGTGCAAACCCTATTCCCCTCAATCGAATTTGCAACATTTAACGAAAGCGTATTAAAAAAAATTAAAAAGTAGAATATTGTAAAAGAAGGAATAGAAAAGCTAAAAATAATTTCATTTTGAAAACGCTAGATTGAATTAAAATTCATGGGTTTTTTAATTATTAAAAAGTATTTTGTATTAACTTGTAATTTGTATGCGATAAAGAAAAAGTCAATCGGATGAAATACTTTGCTTATAAAATACTATAAACGCATATATAAATTTCAAATGTGTGAATTAAAATAATTTTAACTGTAGAAAGGCATACTTGAATTCATGAGAATTAAAATTT
>JAAAKG020102175.1:0-15843 GCA_010014905.2 Druon quercuslanigerum | reverse complement strand
ATGATGTTTTTGTCAGCTGGTGCCGAAAATTCGATAACGAACATGGTTTGCTTCTCGAAGTCAAGGAGAACTATGTCTGGCCTCGAGTGTGCAACAGAAACAATTGTCGATAATATAAAGTTCTAGTATATGCGGAACTTCTCATTCTCGACAATTTACTCTATTTCCCTAGGAGCGTTTAGCGGAGCGATATCTAGCTTAATGTTTTTTTCATCCATCAATTTTAATTTCATTTGTGAGTTGAAAAAGGTTCACCTATCTCAGCTAAGACAAAAATCGACTTGAGACAAGTGAACGCTGTCTTACCTCCCGTGAACATATACGTAAGACGAAGGCTTATGTCTCGACTCAGTTTTGAGACGCAGCCATACATCGAATACTTGGATACGAACTCAAGATACCACGAAGTCGAACTCAAGTCGAAACATTCTTAATCGGGATATCACCTTTAACTATTTTCTTTTAATTCAAATTCAATAAAAATTATTTTAATGTTTGAATAGTGAAAAAGTCAACTGTTCTCGATTTTTTGAAACTTCAAAGTCAATTAGGGAGGTTAATTAATATTTTAACGGAATTATCACTTCACAGGTATAAGTCGGCTCGCTTTCAACAACTTTTATTGATAATTTAATTCTCAAAAAAATTGATTGCTGTTTAAGAAGTACTTCGTTCTTTGAGATTTGTAGCAATATATACGTCGCGGAGACAGAAGAAACTATTTTTTTGAAAGAAACTTTAGGAGAGTGTTTTTGAGCTCTAAAGGAACATTTTTATTGCTGTTAGAACTTCATACAAGCAACTTTTTTTCGGTACGGCCTAGTAGAATGGATGAATTGCAGATTTCAAATACTGACGCGAAAAAGACAGCTGCCTGTTAATAATTGAACATGACAGATACTTCTGCCTAAATTGAATACAAATTGATTTCTCTGTTCTTGCTTATACAATTTGCGTAAGTTTGTACACTGCACCCTGGGGAATAACGGAGGAGTGAATTCAATGTATAACAAATTGGAAACCTAAATCTTTTAACATTGAACATAGTAGATGCTGATTTTCAATTTACCTCTCATACCCACAATTTTTCAAAGTTTCGTATTCAGAAAGAGAATTCGATGTTGTATGAGAGTGTAACGAATTTGCACTACAGAATGAAAAAAATCTCTTGCAATCAGGCCGCTTCTTGCACAATGTTTGTTAAATAATTTTTTTTTTCGTAACTTGTGTAGTTTTTGGAAAAATTCCATTTTTTATTTTCAACGTTATTTTTCACGTATAAAACAAATACTGCTCGTCTTATTAAGAAGTGATTATTAACAATTTTGTAGATCTTTTTTGGGATGACAATTTTTGTCTATTCATCTTTTTTCATATCTTTGATAGTTTGACCACCAAATGGCATTTTTGATTCTTGATTATCTGTTGTGCTCTGTTAGAAAAATCTGTACACGAAAAAAATTTGTTCGCAAAAAAGTTACGAACTTGCAGCTAGGTCTCGGATACGGGATAAAAAAAAATCAAACTTTAAATCCTTAATTCTATGAAAGTGTATGGATAAGTTTGGAACTTTTTATGAAAAGTTCGAATTTTCTACGAGCAGCACAACTCTGAGGATTTCAACCCCCGAACTGCTGACTCCACAGTTTCTAAACATTAACCATAAGTGCGTACACACGCGCAGCCTTTTTTTTATTTCGTTAATTGATTTGCCATATATACATTATTATTAGTAGAATTCACAGTAAAACATGAAATATTCTTATATAATATTTTTTGGGAACTCGCAGGCTACATACTGCTCTCGAAGTCACATTCTTTTGTTTATTCCTTTAATATTGCATATGCCAGCTTAGGGATCATTCACAAACTACGTAACGCGTTTTTCTTTTGTTTAAATGAAGACGAGAATATTATTTCCATGAAATGAAAAAGGATACAACAATATAAACAAAATATAAATACACCACGTAGTTTGTGAACGATCCCTTACGTTAAACTAATTTCTATAGTATTTAATCTCAGTTACTATTTTATCATGAAGTAGCGTTTCATGTACTTTTTTGGTGAATATTTAGTCAGAAATTTGGCTTATAAAACTAATCCTAACTTTGCTTTGTTCGTAATGTAAATAATTCAACATAAATAAAATATAATGCGATAAATGATAACAGAGACTAAAAATGATATGAAAAATATAACAATGAATAAAATGAGATTAAAATATAGTAGTCAGTGTATCGCTTAGTATAGGAATCGTCGATGAGTTTCTGTAATGTGCGTTAACATTACCTAACGTCTAAATTTACGTGTACTTTTAATCAATATTATAGCTATATAATAACCTCACTACATGGGTAACTTACTTATTTTAATCTATTTGTCTAAATTTCTATATTTAATTATTCGTAATATCTATCTTTATGCATTGCCTGGTTTTTCTTTTATTTAATCTGGTTATAAATTTTGGTTATAGCTTTCCTTCCACTAAACCGTGCCTTTGATGTAACTATATACGTACTTTGGTTATATCTTTGATTAAGCTGTTAATTTTATTTCTGCTCAGTCTTTGTAGACACAATATTTGGCGTAGCATGTTTGGTTTATCCTATACAGCGTGTCCTGGGAGAATTGTCGTCCCTTGTAATGGCGGATAGAAAAAAAATTTACGTCGAAAAGTCCCAAGCCATTTTTGGGTCCGGTGCGTATTTTGGGTACTACAGGGCATTGAAATTGCATGTAGGTAAACAGTTATTTGCAAAAGTGCGTGTGACCCTAAAGAGCAATATCTTCTAAAGCGGTAACTTCACCTTGCTTCGAGCAATTAAAAAAAAAAACAAAAAAAAAACAAATACGATTAGGAATGTATTTGCCTATTTAAATCAGGTGGGCTCGAGTTCCGTCGAACCGAAAAATAACTTTGAAACAAAATTAATTTTGATATTTAAACATGTTCGAGATAAAACAATGGTTCACCGAAATTTGGAGAGCGTAGCGCAAATAATTTCAGTGGGCCCAGATAATTCGCATATTATTGCAAACAATCAATGACTGTCCAATCTATTAACCCTGAGTCATGTAAAATTCAATCAATTGTATTGAGTTCTCTGAATTCTTCTGAAAGCATGGAATTCTCTTCAACTATTTTCAAAGTCATCACCTTTGGTCAACGGTTATCTACTCGTGAATGAGGATTTACACGTTTTTTTTTATTCTGAAGAATTCTGTAGCATTCCTTGAATTCAATTGAAATATTTTAAAACTTTTTGAATTCCCTTGAATCTGTAGAATTCACGTTGAATTATTGTGAATTCCTTTAAATCTTTTGAATTCTGCAGAATTCGCTCGATTTCTTATACTTCACGTATAAGATCATCTCTTGAATTCTTTTAAAGATCTTCGAATTCTCATGAATAATTCAGAGTATGCAAAAAATAATTTATTTTTTATTTTCTGAATTCTTCCAAAAACATGAACTTTTGTTAACTATTTCGAAATTTAGCATCTTTCGTTGACGGATAAACTGCTACTGGATTAGGATCCACACGTTTTTGTTTAATTTTGCAGAATTCTGTACGAATGCAGGTAGCCCATGTTTCCGACCACGTTGAGGAACAAACTGACCAGTTTCCATCAATCGCCGATGCAAATGGATAAAGACTCGCGGGTTTGGGTGATTTTCGCGAGTGGGGTACCGTTGAGCATACACTCTAACTGCTTCTACAAATTAAATGAAAGGAAACTAAAATAAACGTGAACACGTATACAAACAGGAATTCCAAAATTTTAATTCAGCGAAGCACAAAAGAATCTAATCTATCCGACAGATTGGAAACATCTTATTTTTCATGTGGATAAAAAACAAAAAATAACATATCAATATCTTTTTTTTGAAGAAAAAAACATTTGAAAGTGTTAAAATTAGTTTGTTTTTCTTTTCAATAGAAATTATTATTATCTAAAGTCATTCTTTTAGATATTTGCATATCAAAGAAAATATCAAATAAATACACTCATGGGATCATTTTTCTGACTGAAAATTTAAATAAGGGCTTCAAAAAAAGAAAGAAAATTAAGTAGCTAATTTGTTTTGAACCTTAAATTAAATTGTTTAAATAAGAGAATTCCATTTAATAATATGAAGTCATTTTATGAAATTTCTTTTATTAATACGTAAAATTGTACACTTTTCGTATTCAAAATTTCTGGATCCTAAGGGTTTGAGAAATTTTAAAGTTAATGAACAGAAAGTGTCAAACAATTCCAGCGTAAAATACATTCATATAAATAAACAAATTATAACAAATATAAACCACTAACAAATTATAAACTTTACTCAATCTTTGCCTATTTTATTCCTTTAGATTAACTGAAGTATTTTACAAACACATACAGAATTCAAGTAGTCACATTTTTGAACTGTCATACATTTGAGAAAACTGCCTGCATGTCAAGAGAATTCTACAGAATTAAAAAGACTTGAAGGATTTTAAAATAATTGAACTTGTATTCTAAAGATTTTAAGAAAGTTAAAAAAAATTTTTAATAATTCAAATGACTTCAAGTGAATTGAAGATTTATTGAGAATATTGAAAAAAATAATGATTTTAAGAGAATTAAAAATAAAGTTTAAAAAGTGTCAAAAGATTTAAATTGAGTGCAAATACTTCTACAGAATTATGCAAAGCTAATGATTCGTTTAAAAAATCTATTTCATCGCATAACGGATCAAAATGTTCGAAATATCAATTTAATCTTTGCAATCGTATCGGCAATAGCTATAAATCAGTGTCTTTATTATGGCTATATGAAAATGATAGAAACTCTTTTAATTGTCCCTTTAGTAGATTCGCGCTTTAGCGTTAATTTTTTAAGGTGTTGCGTTGTCTATTCTAAAGTAGAGGCAATTTTACCATCGCATTTAAAAGCCTATAGGTGATTCAAAACGGAGAGAAGCACTTACTGTTACGCAGGTGACGTAAATGAACGGCGTCGATGCTGTGTTAAAGGCTTTGAGGTGCAGTGAAGTTGTCGTCCCAAGGTGAAGTTGATGTCGTCTGGGCTCCCAGAAGAAAACACCAGTAGTGATTTTAGTGATGTAATCTCTCACCAGGAGAATTGAATGTATTAAATTTCGCCTCAGAGAAGAAGACGATTTTTGCGCTGCTCTGGTATGTCCGCCTATAGAATGGTGAAATTTTATTGAAATTGTGTACTTGAGAAAACGGTATAAAAATTTATATCATAAATTTTTGTGAAATTTGTGTTGAGAACTGTTAGTCACCACAGATCCCATTTGTGGCACATTAAAATCAACTTACCGTGTCACTTCACTTTAAATTTTCTGGCATCTGCTGTATTTAATTGTATTAAATTGTATTGTAAATTTTGTAATTAAACTGATTGTACGGATCGTTTGTGCCGATCCGGCTCGAAGAACCAAACTTTTATGCACCTTCGCGTAGGCTACCTTACACACAAAACTAATGTGATGCAACTAATTTCGAAATACTTTGTAGTAAAAAGTAAATAAGTGAATTAGAAAAAAATGAGTTTATTCAGTAAAAATTGAACAGAGTAACGTGCTCTATTCAGATGATCGAGCAAGACTATATCCCCTCCATTACATGGGGTTCCTTAAGTATCCCGTCGTTTTCTACAAGGAGGTTTTGTTTTCGCCCTTATTTCGTAGAACTATAGCAGTAGGTTAAAATCGCTAATCATCAACTGTTCGAGATATATATAGCTGTTCAAAGCTCATGCCGAGACAAGTGTCGAGAACTCATCCGCATATGTATAAAGTCTCTTATCTCGTAGCAATTTCTATTTGTCGGTCGAGGCGACGTGAGAAAAACGGGAGTTAAAATATGATATACTAACAAAAGTATGAACGGTTCCTTTCATAAATACACGTTCGCCTGTTCACCCAGCATCCCTAGTCACTCGAGTGCTTTTTAGGGTTTTAAAATTATTTTTATTTGAAAAAATTATTTTAGAAAAAGTCTGCTCTCAAAAAATGTTAAATCGCTCTGAAAATTTAGATTGTTCGTTATAAGTAAATGGACTTTTCTCGTTAAGAATTGTTGTGCTGGAAGTTGTTTAAAGGCATTAAGTAGGGGGAGGGGGATGGTCCGTAGGGTAAAAAAGCGTTTTTACGCGGGCTTTCCTGAAGATTATCGGAGACGCCTTCGAAAAAGATGTTCTTCGGTGAACGGGATAACTCTTCAACGTATCATCGGAAATAAACAAATAAAAAAATATTTCGACATATTAAACGAATGCCTATGATGCAACGATCTTTTTACATTTTTTCCGGTTTTGGTCGGAAAATGCTCCATTTTGTGTCTGTAAAATCGCAACAAAAATCGATCTAAAAGATCGTTGCATTCTTGCTATATATATTTCAAAAGTATATACCAAATTTGTTTAACGTCGGTGCAATAGTCTTTGAGAGAGAGCGTTCATCGACCTCAAAAATGTAGTTTTGAGACAAAGACGTTTAAAGTTTTAGGCACGGAATAAGTGTAGAGTTTTTTTTCCTTACACTGAATCATCGATTTAAGCTCCATAAATCAGAGCACCTGCTGCAAATGCAATGTCCAGGGCATCTTTTTGTTCCTACCGTCAATCCGGGTCTGAAAGAATTCTGGCCTCTTTATTCTAAACTCGCTAACTGCGTCTGTTGTACTCCGCTAGACGGCCGAAGACTTACAGCTCTTTAACTTGGCAAGTTTCCCTCCGATCGATTAAAAATTTTGAGGGCATATTTTTGAGACGTTATACTACAAGAAAATTAAAAACACATAGACACACATAGACCGGAAAACAATTTCGATAAAAGATTTTACAATTTTAGCTTATACATTACGGGTATATTTTTGTAAAGATTAGGGGTTAGAAATAATTACGATTAAAAGTGGCATGTTACTATTGTATAAGTGAGTTCCATCTATGTAGATATCGAATTTTTCCATACATGTTTTCATTGCTAGTTGTTGCTTTTTTATATAGGGGTTTTTCCATCTAGATAGTTTCTTCTTTTACATTCTCATCTAGAGAAGGTATTAGATTTGTGTAAAATTTGATCTCCTCGGTTTTTGTCAAATGTCCACTTTTTGAGACCCCCTGAACCCGAAAAACAGGTTTTTACGAATGTGCACAGAGAGAAATTCCTGGTTACAGTAACCTGACGAACACAGTGAAATTTGTCTTTTACTACAATTTTCAGGTTAAACGAGAATTCGAAATCGTTATAATCGTACCCACATTTTCTGGTCATATATTTACCAGACAGTAAAGTCAGTCAACTTTTTGAATGCCGATGTGTGGTGATAATCACGTGAAAGTATTGGTTAAGGATACCCCAATTTTCTGGTTACAGTAACCAGTCACAAAAGTCCGAATGACCTATGAAAGATTGCGTGGTCAACCTATCTCTGTGGTTATTGTTACTAGACCAATGGTAGTGTTCGTGTTTTTTTAAGTTATATATTTTTTTTATAATGGAAATTTGTCGCATAATAAATTAACAAACTTTTGCAATTATTTTTTTATTCTACATTTAAAAACTTACAATAATCTTATCGACCTTATTATTTTTCTATTGAAGACGAATAGTCATAAAGAGAGCAAAATACCATGTAGCAATTTTGATCACTTTTGGGAATGCAATTCCATGTTCTTTAACTACCTAAATTATTTAAACTTATTATAGTCGACTCGTCTGTGTCTAAGTTTTGGAAAGCTTGAAAATGTTTATCAAGCGATAATTATCATATAACTTGTATTTGGGCAACAAAATTTGAAAGTTCAACTACTGCATGAATTTTTTTTTTCTATAAAGTTTCGTGATTATTCTGAAATAAGGGATATTATTTTTTGTTTCAAGTAAAATCACACTTGAACTCACAAATTTGATTTTCCCAATCGAAATGGATCTAAATTGTTTGTAAATACAATCATTATGTTCTATTTCATAATCCTGTGACATTTTGTAATTGTAATTGACATAGTTTACGAGGGGAGAATCAAAAGCCTTTTTTCGTAAGAAATAGTCGCTTTGAACAAGTTGATGACGAACAGCTAGACTGTAGCATAGATTCTTCCGTTTTGTCGTTACGGAAGCGTATTTTTTGAACATGTTATGCTTAGCTTCCTGACGGATGCACCACATATTGATAACGGGTCCAAGGTTTCTCATAATATTCGGGTAGTGAGTCACAATATGATGCTTTGGTAGCAAATCACCTATCAATTTTTAAAATAGTTTGTGATGCTTTTCGATCAGTACTTCTAATTGAGTCGTGATTGATTCATCGATTTCATGTTTAACTGTAATACAAAGTATTTGTCTCAAATAATGATATAGTTGCCAATGTTGGTCATTTTTTTAAATAATTTAATCGCCGACGATTAAGTCCAAAATTTAATACAAAAGACATCATTTGCGCTGCTGTCAATTTCAGTTTATTATTTACTAAATCGTTTTCTGTAACAACAGGAGGTCTGCTTTCAGAATCGTGAAACTTATAAAATACTAATCGATGATTCAAAGTTTTTAAATCAAAAAATTTTTGTTCTTTCAAACAGTACATTAGGATGTGAATCATTTTGATGCGACACAAGCCTTCGAGAATATCGTGCATCAAGTCAACCGATCCATTTTGAGTGACATGAAAATTTTCCAAACTATTGAAAATGACTTGAAAACGAAGTGTAATTTCTCGATTGCAGTCGAAATTCAACTTTACGCCTTTCACGTACAATTTTTCTAAAAGATTCATCATTTTTTCAACAATTGTTTCTCTGCTGAATTCATGAAGGTCAGCAGCATGATAAAGTTAAAAAAAAAATATGTTGTTCAATTTTGACCTGTGTTCTGGAGGAAGACAACCAATTAAAGCGTAAACGCCATTAATTTTGTGTTTTCCCGCATTTGAGCCCAATGGATTGCGTGTTTCAAAAGCATCCTCGTATATATATCGGAAATATCAGTGAATCTTGTACATTTTCAAGTACGTTTTGCCAAATTTGAGTTTGAACCACATTCGAAATCGTTTTGCGATTTTCAAGTAATTTCATATAATATGAATGAGTTACATCGAAAACTTTTGGTATCTCAAAAAATGTCTTTAAAACTGAATCCAAAGGAATCAGCTGTCCTGTGACAATGAACAATTTTTCTTTACCTTTTTTCTCTGAAGCTTTTGGTTGGAATTCTACTTTTTCTGGTTTTATGTATAATTTATTATTCTGGAGAAAAGCTAAACGTTTATGCTCTGTATTTATAGATAAAAAAATTTTTTGTAAAGATTCAAATTTTTTTTCAATTACGTCGACACTTTCCTTTTTTGCATTTAGAATAATAAACAGTCTTAATTTGTTCACAAACTCGCTGTTTAAAAATGAGTCGAATCCATTTACAATATTTTGTATCTGCTCACGATTTAAAGTAGGATCAGAATCGAATTTTGAAATTAACAAAAGTGAGTTCTCTAGCAATGTCGTTACAGACAAACTCGATAATATTTCGGCTGAAGTATCAATATTATCCCAAACTTTTTCATCGTCACTTGTTTTTTTTTGGATATTTTGATTTTCCACATTGATATTATGAGTTTCGCATTCTTCAAATGTATTTCTTTCCTTTTCTGTTATTTCAATTTGAGAATAGTCCTCTTCACTGGCCTCATAGTTATCGACTGGCAAATTACCATTATCCAGTATTTTGTCATTTCGAACTTGGATATTTTGTCCACAATGTTTTGCTTTTATGTGAGCGTGTAAAAATTTTGAACTCGAAAATGGTCTATTGCATTGATTAATTTCACACACAAAAGCAGTCACGTCTTTCTTTATATTATGTTTAATGTACCAATGCTTTTTCAATTTTTCAGAAGTGAATGATTTTTTACATTCATTACAATTAATAATTTCGACATTATGTTATTGAAAAAATTATACTTCAAAATTATAAATCTGAACTGCAAACGAAAATTACTTTAAATAAGCTCTCAACAATCCTACCAACTACAATACTTTTGTTTTGTATCATTGAGAATCTTTGGATAGTTGCAGTAGAATATAATGTAATAACCTTTGTCTTTATCTAATGCGACTCATTGAAACAAAAATAGGCGTAGAAACTATATCTTGTATCGAGCAAAGAAAGATAAACTAGTAACTAATTTGATGAAATTTTTATCCATACGATTGACGCGTTTGTACTGCACTGGTGAGTTTGTCGAAATTCAATGCCATAAATGCGTTGAATGAATTCCCATACGCATACGGGCCTTAAATCATTCGGGTATTCCGCGTCCAATGCAAAAAGCGTATTGAAGCAAAGGTCAACGCCTTGTATCAAATTCGAACATTCATATTTGACGTTGTTCACGCATACGTATACAGCTGTTAGTTGTTCGAATGTTCCAATCGCAATTATGATTGGCAGTTGAGTCAAATCAAATTTTCTTAGCTTCTCCAAACGTTTTCCCCAGATGGGTTCTAAATCAGCAAGAGTCTGTAACGAAAGAATATTCAATTTCGACAATACATTTAGAAAAAATTTTCAAAAATATCTAGTCCTATAATATTAAATTATTTTCGCTTTTTGAGACCACTCGAGTTTCTTTGAAAAAAGTTATTAATAGATTTTTGCATTGATACTTAAAGACATATAATTGTATAAAATTCTAAAATAAATTTAAATTGTAAATTTTTCTTAAAATCATTCTTTTTAAGGCTGAGTGTATTTTTTAACAGTTAAATCAAATAATTTTTAATAAATTGTAACATTTAAAAAAAATTTAACATTTGTATAAAATACTTTTCAAATTTTTCGTTCCTAAAACTTATATATCAAGTTTTAAAGATAACTGTTTATCTGACTGTGTTATCTATTAATCTGAGACTGAAAAATTACGTCACTCACCGCAACTCGATAAATGAAGCCTTCAGAGATTTCTGGTTTACCAGCTTTCCAACCTTCCGGGTGTTTTTTTCTTTTTGCACGAGGACAGGTTGGCTTGAATAAATAGGGCAACATAAATAACGCCAAAATATCATCCGGGACGTCTGGAAATGACTTTCTTTCCACAGTGAGAAAATATTCACAAGCTTCGAGTTGTCCTGCCTCTTTTACAATTCTAGTCGAGAATTTTGGCCATTGTTCCAAAAAGTGTCCAGGATCAACTGTTTGAGTTGTATGAAAATCAATCTTCAACTTTAAAAAAAGAAAAAAAAAGAAAATATTTACAAAATAATGCGTTACAATTACAAAAAATATTCTTATTACATATTTAATGTACAGTTAACTTAATTTTTAATTCTTTAAATTGAACTCTTTGCTTTCTTGGCATTCTTGTGGTAGCCTTTGACTTCACTTGAATTCATTCAATTCTTTAAAATTTCCTTGAATTGTGAACCCCTCGCTAAAAGTTTAGTTGAGAGATAATGAAAATTACCAAGCATTGTTCATAACCAATAACTCCTATCTCCCATGACACAGATCATTTATTCCAAAGACCCATTTATCACTGCAAGCGTCTTGTTCAAATGAATGGTCAGTGTATACGTTTCCTGTCAAGTTATTGCAGAGAATGTGAAAAACGTGAAGATTGTACGCGAGGTCTCTCATTACTTGGATTCGCGCAAATTGTGATTGGTGTAATGTGTTGTCTTTCGTCTTTCCCCAATTACGTGCATGCAAACTATCTTTTCTCATGATCTTCAAAGGTTAGACTAAACGCGTAAATGACTCCATCTTCTACGTCAAATAGCTTTCATATTAAAATGTTAGTCCCGTAATTAAATTTAAAAACTTGAAGGAATTATTGTAAATAGTTATGTGGCGAGAAACTTTAGGAATCGTAAAGCATTAAATAAATGTGCAAACGCAGATAGTGCGTTGACAGGTCGTATACTGTGTAAACAGAAAACGTGATTCAATAAGTACCAATAGTGATCAACGACACGCCAAGGAAAATTGTGCCAAGTGTGATCATTATCTCTTATTTGCTAACGACTTTCGATGAGAGAAAATTTTGTAATTGTCAGCGGGGGCGTGATACGTGATGCGAGATTAGAAATTCAATGAAGTGATTCTCGTTCTTAAAATGCAACTTTCATAGCCATTTATGACAAAAGTACGTTCTAGACAACTATTTAATTAAAACATTTTCTGACTGAAGATGGCATGAGAAAATGAATGCTCACCATTGCTTCTGGAACAATTCATCTTCCTACTGATTCTTGATGAGATCCCTCGTTTCGAGATAATTGGTTATGTAAAATCAGGTTTTCTCTACAGAAACTAACTGGAAGTATACACTAAGAGACTTTTTGTTAGAATAAATGATTAAAATTAATGAGAATTTAGTATAATATCGATTTAAAATGGGGAAAACAGGGCTTGCGTATCAAAAATTAATATAGTGGGTTTCGGCCGACAAAACTAATATTTTTGTTTGAAAAACTGGAAAGGATGTTTCATTAACTCTTATAAAACTTGTGAGAATTTAAAATTCACTATATCAAAGTTGACAAGCAAATTTAAAACTATAATAATACATTTTATTCGCAAGAGCGAAAACATCTTTTGAAGTTGCCATACAAAGCATATGAGAATCTCAAACGACTATATAAAAAATAACTCACTCCACCAAAAAATTCAGCCTTGAGAAATAAATACGGACACACGCGTACAATTATTATTTTTATTATTATATACTAAATTTATTCACTACATACATAATCGCACACTTAATCGCTATGAAAAATCGAAATGGCTGCGGCGAGATTTAAACCTAACTAACCGTCGTCGCTTGAAAACTCAGGGCAGTATGACAAATATCTGGGCCCTTTTTCACGAGTGATTTGTTGTTTCAGACTTTTTGTTAATAGCTAGATTAAACATTTGATCTCTTTCAATGATTAAATTGTTTTTTTATCAAACAGATTTTTTTTAAGAAACTGATAATATTATTTTTATAAATAACATTCTCTAATTTGATATCTCAGTGAGTCAGTATAATAAAATTGAGTGTATTTAGATGTAATATTTTATAAATTGTACTCATTGAATTAAATTTTATTACCATAGAACATAAATTTCGTGAGAAAGAATTCCTAATATTTTTTAAATCCTATAGTATGAATATAGCATGAATTAAAAATAAAAAGAGTTGACTTCTATTTAAAATGTTGTGAAACATAACCTTTCGGCTCGATCGGACGATGGTGAAAACAATTGAGGAGCATTCTCAAACGAAGCTGTATGAAAAATCAAGAATAATGATTTGATAGTTTGCTATGCGTCTCAGGATTCTGTCCACTTCATATTGAGAATATCAATTTCTAAAATACGTTTTCGAGATTGTGATATTCACTATTTTTCTTATTTAAATTATTTTTCGAAAACTCAGTAAAAAGAATATCATTTTTCCATAGTGTTAATTCTTGAAATAGAGGTTCATAATATTTCGTATTTAGAATACTATACTTTTTCGTCTTCGTTTTTTAAATACTCGTATGATAATATTAAACTTCGGTATTTTAATACGAATAAGTGTGATAAAATCTCAGTTTTCCCTATTTTGTAACTATATTATACTTAATTCTAATTCAGTGTTTTTCATTTACTCTAACAAAAGGTCTCTCAGTGTATCTAGTTTAATTACAAATTATTACATCTTCCATATTGTTAAATAGTTATTTGGAAAAGTAGCTTTGCAATATTTAATTATACAAATAAAATAGAATAAGTCTATTGGATAGCAATATTTTAATAAAAAGGAAGTAAACTTGTTCGAGCATAAAACTTACACTTTTATTTTTACTTTTATTTAAAAGACTTTATTTTATCTGCCTATGCAGAAACACGTGTAACAATGTGTTGCTGTGAATTCACCTCATAGAACGCTAGCGGGCTTTTGTATTTTATGACTTGCACGAAGAAGAACAACTTTTTGCTGCTGAATTTACCATAGCTGTTGCAATTATTGCAATAACAGCAATTTGTAATTTCTTATAATGAGTCCTTTTTTCATTGGCTGAGTATTCCAAATGTAGTTTCAGACTTTCTTACCTACACATGAGGAATACCGATTGAAATTTATTATTAGATCGCGAAGATTTTTTCAGTTTCAAGTTATGGAGATATAGAAGATATAAACTTTAAGGTCATATGAATTGAATAAGGGTTATAAGGGCCTTTGAAAAATTAAAAATGATTTGTTTGATCTTATTTTTCAATATAAAAATTGTGTGATATAGCAGACAAAGTAACATTTTATTTACAATTGTATAATTTACGAACTTTTCGGCCATCGAACTCTGAATAATCAAATAAATATTTTGTTTTTTAAAGTTAACGAGAGTATACGAATTTTATCTATTTAAACAAGAATTTGGTTAACAAGGTTATGCATATTTAAATTTTATAAATCTTATGACGCACCCAAGTCAAAATGTAGGTCCTGCTTTGAACCTGTAACAAATTTTTGATGTGTGTATTGCCAGCCATAGAAAATATTTTATTCTAATAATTTGTTGTGATTTTTAATCACTGTTTCAATGACTGTTGAATGTATGCAATTTAATTAATTATTGACAAAATTGTTTATTATTCTTAATATTTAATAATTTTCTATAATGAATATTATTCTCATACAAATGTTTTGCGTTTTCAGTTAAAGACAAAATATTTTTCTGTGATTGAATCTCGTACTAAATATTTTTGTAAATTGAGTGTGAATGCAGTTATTACGATGTCCAATGAGTTAACTTAACCTAAGTAACAAGTAATTTTTAGTTTATTTTCATGAAAGTTATAAAACCTCAAAGTATATTCTTCAATTCAAACGTTGTAGGCTAAAACGATTCAAAGTATGGTCAGTATTGAAAGGAAGTTAAACAGCGTCAAAGTAGGGTCTTGAGTTATAAAAATATAGGCTATAAAGATTCAAAGTAGCATAAGAGAGGTTATTGTGAATTAGTCGATTTGAATATTGTCGGGCAAATTTGAAAATAAAGTAGACACGACGTTAGCACCATCTGTAACGGAAAAGGGACGTAGTTAAGACAAGAGAGAGGAACGAGAGGCAGTCTGGAACGAACGTGGCTTCCCTAAAAACGTGTGCAGTATTGCCTTATAATAAAAATTTTAATTACTAGAGAACATCATACCCTATTTGTGGTTTTTTACACCAAACCTGAGTAATTCCGACAGAGGTGTTAAAGCGTCAAAGTAAGTTTTTGAATATAAAGACGGTAACATCTAAAGATTCAAAGTTGGGCCTATAGACTGAAATTGAGTCAAAGTAGACTAATGTTTCATTCTCGACGACTTAAAAGTTTAAAGCGAGTTTTCGATCTCCTAAATTATGGTTTTATTTTTACTAATAGGTATATGTAATGTTTTCGTCCTAAAATTTACAGAAAAATTAGATTGCTTTCCAAATTTATCGAAAAATTCTTTAAAAAAATCTTTGCAATTGACAAAACTGTGGCGAATTGACTGAAAATTTCCAAAGATAATTTTCTCGAAAATCCTAGCCGTTTTCTGATCTAAATTCATACTACTATGGTCAATATTATTTTATGAGATTTCGTCGTATGTCATAACTTTCAGGGTAGGACATTTTTATCTCCGAAAAATGAATATTGACTTTTTTTTAAAGAAAATGACAAAAGTTATAACAAACGTGTAATAAACAAAATTATTCACCTTTAAAAGTTTAAAAAATGAGTCTCTTGACACTCTTTAAATGATAAAGTAGATATTTCGGGTTTCAATCGTGTACAAAACTACGAATTTTGCCGACGTTTCGTGAACATTGCAGT
>JAAAKG020102164.1:0-15843 GCA_010014905.2 Druon quercuslanigerum | reverse complement strand
CAAAACCAAAAAACATTTTTTCTAAAAGCTACCCCTAACTCTAAAAAACCACCTTGAACTTAAATTATGGACAAATTTTAAATCTGTCCATATCATAATTAAGGGCTCATTTAAGGCTCCTTTAATGCCCTACTGCCGAATTTAATGCTCCACTATTTTAAAAAAAAACCGCCGCTTACGCTAGCTTAACGTTAAGTTGACGGAACCCCGTGTGAAATGAACGTTTAATCAAGTTCTATCCTATCACATAATTAAGAGCTCATTTAAGATTCTCCAAAACCACAAAAATATTTTTTCTGAAAGCCACCCCTAACTCTAAAAAACCACCTTAAATTTAAATTATGGACAAATTGTAAATCTGTCCATATTATAATTAGGGGCTCATTTAAGGCTCCTTTAATGCCCTACTGCTAAATTTAATGCTCCACTATTTAAAAAAAACCCCTTGGATTACGCTAGCTTAACGTTAAGCTGACGGAACCTTATGTGAAATGAACTTTGAATTAAGTTCTATCCTATCACATGATTAAGGGCTCATTTAAGGCTCTCCAAAACCACAAAAACATTTTTTCTAAAAGCCACCCCTAACTCTTAAAAACCACCCTGAATTTAAATTATGGGCAAATTGTAAATCTGTCCATATTATAATTAAGGGCTCATTTAAGGCTCCTTTAATGCCCTACTGCTGAATTTAATGCTCCACTATTAAAATAAAACCCGTGGGTTACGCTAGCTTAACGTGAAGCTGACGGAACCTTATGTGAAATGAACTTTTAATTAAGTTCTATCCTATCACATAATTAAGGGCTTATTTAAGGCTCTCCAAAACCACAAAAACATTTTTTCTAAAAGCTACCCCTAACTCTAAAAAACCACCTTGAACTTAAATTATGGACAAATTTTAAATCTGTCCATATCAAAATTAAAGGCTCATTTAAGGCTCCTTTAATGCCCTACGGCTGAATTAATTGCTCCACTATTTAAAAAAAAAACCGTGGGTTACGCTAGCTTAACGTGAAGCTGAGGGAACCCCATGTGAAGTGAACGTTAAATCAAGTTCTGTCCTATCACATAACTAAGGGTTCGTTTAATGCTCTCCAAAACCACAAAAACATTTTTACTAAAAGCCACTCCTAACTCTGAAAAACCACCTTGAACTTAAATTATCGACAAATTTTAAATCTGTCCATATCATAATTAAGGGCTCATTTAAGGCTCCTTTAATGCCATACTGCCGAATTTAATTCTCCACTATTTTTAAAAAAAGCGTCGGTTACGCTAGCTTAACGTTAAGCTGACGGAACCCCATGTGAAATGAACGTTTAATCAAGTTCTATCCTATCACATAATTAAGGGCTCATTTAAGGCTCTCCAAAACCACCAAAACATTTTTTCTAAAAGCTACCCCTATCTCTGAAAAACCACCTTCTATTTAAATTATGGACAAATTGTAAATCTGTTCTATCATAATTAAGGGCTTACTTAGGGCTCGTATAATGCCCTACTGTTAAATTTAATGCTCCACTATTTCTTATAATAAACCGTAGGTTACGCTAGCTTAACGTTAAGCTGATGGAACCCAATGTGAAATGAACTTTTAATTAAGTTCTCACGGTTAAGTAACCCACGGTTTTTTTTTAAATAGTGAAGCTTCAAATTTGGCATTAGGGCATTAAATTAGCCTTAAATGAGCCCTTAATTATGAAATAGGTTTTAACTTGATTCGAAGATGTGGTTACGTCAGCCTAATACACCTTTTGGGACGTTGCAGAGGGTTGAGAATCATCGGGATGCCGATCGTAAGGTGTTGCTGCCAAACTAATATCTGAAAATCTCAATTGGGAATCGCCTGCAGATATCATCTGAATTTTCTACAAGGCCTGAATTGTTCCGGAAAGCTCCAGGATTCCTCGATCAAGGCAAAATCTATTTGATCTGAATTTCAGGCAATTCGGATGAGAAAATAATGCCGATGATATCAGGTATACGCGTGGTAATTCCATAGCTCAGGCCCATACTGTCAATGCTCTAAATTCATAATCACGGTGCAAGATTTGTATTTGTTATAAATGAGCCCGTTAGTTTGTAAATATTTGAAGCACGTTTCCGGAGAGTCAAAACAATAGTTGACGTTAATTATATGAAGACAAGCAACAACAGGAATTGAAATATTAAAATCAAGAATATATTTATCGTGTTCCATCCCCAATCATAGAGGAGGAAGACAAATATGACTTAGCACAAGGGGACAAAAAAAGTACCCGTGGAGAAATAAATTTTTTAATCCACTCTCATGTTCTGATTATAATTTTTTTTTAAATAAAACATTTTAAATTTTTTAAAAGATTTGTATGATTAGATTTTTTTTAAATTTTTTTAAATTGGTTAATCAACATTTAAGTTGAAAATTATTTTTTTCTTAACTGTTCGCTAGTGCCTTTTTTACGACATTCAGGTCGATCAAAGAAAATCCTAAAACAGTAGTACATCTATGTATATGGAAAAACATTTCAATTATTTAAGATAATTTAAAAAAAATTTCATTTTGTTATCAACAAATTAATAAAGAAAATTGATTTTCTACGATTGAGAATGTTTAGCTCATTGAAATTATTAGATTTTGTAAAAAAATGTAAGAGAAATTAATGTTTCATTACCATTTATTAAGAATAGATGCATTTTGGTAATTGTTAACAATTTGTGATAAATAAATGTAGAGCTTGACGACTTTTCAATGAATTCGCTCAATTTTATTAGAGAAATCAACTTAGTTTTTCTTTTCAATGACTCTTTATTATGGTATTTTACAAATTGGCAACAATTATTCATTTTTTAAACAATTTTTATAAAGAAATTAGCATGTTGGCGATTTTTCAATAAATAATCTCAATTTTTGTTTACGGAATCAACTAGGAATGCCTTTGCGATGACTGTTTCCTATGACACTTTGTAAATCAGCAACTTTTATAAATTATTTAAACAGTTTTAATAAACAAATTAACACGTTGACTGATTTTTCAATAAATTGGCTTGAATACTTTGCAAATTGACAACAATTATTGATTATTTAAACAGTTTTTATAAACAAATTCACCTTTTGTAAATTTTTTAATGAATAGTCTCAAGTTTTGTTTACGAAATAAATAAGGGTTTTCTTTCCGATGACTCTTTGCTGTGACACTTTGCTAAATTGTCTGAACGCGGTGCACATAGCATCCCGCTAATGCCGAAGGTATTAGCATACATGTTGCGCGACTAGATTTTGCACGGCATGATATATATTCTGCTTTGAAATGCATAAGAGCATTTAGTTTGAACGGCCGAAAGTTATAGAGTTTCAAAGAAAAAATGAAGTTTTTTTGAAAAACAAAGCACAAAATTCAAATACGCGTAACTTTTTAGAAAAAATTCTTTTTGCCAATTGGAAAAATATGTATCGCCTAATTTCTTCTAAAAAACAACATATTTCACCCTCGAGAGATCCTGCCATTTCAAGTATAGGGGCCCTGCCTGATTTGAAATGGAATCAGTCAACTAGTCAAGCTGTAAATTTTTGATAAAAATCGTCTAAATAATCAATAATATTGTTGTCAATTTGCGAAATATCATAACAAAGAGTCACCGAAAAGACATCCCTGGTTGATTCCGCAAACACAAATTAAGGATATTCATTAAAAATTAGTAAAACCGAAAATTGCTTATAAAAATTGTTTAAAAAATAAATAATAGTTATCAATTTGTAAAGTATCATAATAAATGGTCATAGAAAAGACACACTTAGTTGATTGCGTAAATAAAAATGGAGCATATTCATTAAAAAGTCACCAAGCTGTAAATTGGTTTATAAAAGTTGTTTGAACAATTGTCAAAAAACATATATTAAATTTCTAAGTTTAGTCATTCGGCTGTCTTTCTTTTCAATCATTTTCATTCTGCTTCTCTGTTTCGTACATTCTGGTTCCTGCAGCTTCTTTTTGCTTCGAGCATCAGTTGAACCGAGAAAAACAGATCTTGAACTCGTGTCTTAGGTACAATCGAACCATTGATCATTTATTTATTTTTTTCTTCGATCGCTACCTCATGCGTTATTTTCATCTCATAATATTCATATCCTGTTGTCAAAGCATTCCGGATTGGCCACACTTCTGCACAAGATCTTCCAGGGAAATCGCTCAGACCTAAAAATAAAAAAATTTAAAAATATATAGACAATTTAGGAATTATACGTTGGTTTTGAAATAATTCTGCAGGGTTGCTACAGTCAAGGGATTTCTTGAAAGTCCGAATATCCAAAAATGGTCGGGAAAAGACAGAATATTAGGGTGAACCTAAAAGAGTCAGAGAATTTTCGGTAAACTGAAGTTAAAGTTAATTTCATTATGTTGTGGATGATTCAACAATTTCGTTCAATGGTCCTTTATTTTAGATGAAAATTCAACTTATCTGTAGAATATGCGTTATTGTTAGCTGAAAAATCTTTTTGCGGGAAGTAAGATTATAACAAATTGATTATCCGCTCTTTCCAACAACCACCAACAAAACAAACACTATTTGAGGATATAAAGCAAGCCACATTTTTATAATATTTACTATTTTACATCACAATACACATTTTACTTACATTTACAATTAGTACTGAATTCAGCCAGGTTTTTTCAAAATGCGATTATTGATATTATTGAGATTATTATTTAACAGGCAAATGATTTTTGTTTTAGAGACTATAAGGACTTTTGACTCCGCTTTGCGAATCAGGGTTGATGATTTTTAAACGTTTGCAACGGTTTGCAGAGTTTGATATTTTGAATGAGGAATTTACGTTTCTTATTCAAGATATTCAAATCATAATTTTCTCTCTAGTAATAACAATTTGTTGTGATGTTTCTGACTATATGATGTATCTGAGTGTTTCTTTCTGAGGGCGTTTTAGATTCTGGGAATGCGAGTAATATTATTGCTCAATAAAGGGAGAATAGAGTCCATATTTTTTTATACGTTAGAACACAAAAAATATGTACAGCGACTTGTCTATAAATTTATATGAATTAAACAATTTTCTATGCTGGGTGCACTAAGCTGATTTTGTAGAACCGACACATCCTTTACGATAGGAAACGATCTCTGTTGATATTGAATTTGAATGGCTACGTATTTTGTACGTTGGTATGTTACTTAAATTGTCGTTTTATTTTCCGTCGGCTAAAGATCTTGAAGTGTTTTACGTCAATTAAACTAGTAAAATTAGGTGCGATGATGCCGTTATTCAATGCCGTCTCGATTTGTACGAATTTTCTAGAAACGTGGGTCCATTGGTAACGTTTGAAAACATCGTCCCAGGCCAATGACAAATTTCTAAGTACTTCTAGTCGGTACAACAATTAGTAGAGAACTTCCATGAGAATTTAGACTGTGACCGGTTCAAAGTTAGGAATGCATAGGTGAGGTAGTATAGGTACTTCCCTGGAAAATTTTAGCAGCTTTTGTTCCAAATTCTTAAATTTCAAATCGCTCAACGTTTGCGGGCTGTACGTTATTCTAGTGAATCCCGCGAATCTCGTGAATTCCGTGAATACTCTGAATTCCGGAAATCACGTAAATTTTTTGAGTTCAGTAAATTCCGCGAATTCTGACAATTTCGCGGAATTCCGTAAATTCGGTGTATTTCGTAAATTCTGTGAATTTGGTGAATTCCTTGAATACTTTGAATTACGTAAATTCTTTGAGTTATATGAATTACTTGAATTACGTGAATTTTTTAAATTCCTTAAATTTCGTGAATTTTTTGAATCCGGTGCACTCCTTGAATGCTTTGAAATCTTTGAATTCCGTGAATTCTTTTAACTTTCTAATTTACTCGAATTCCATGAATTCCGTGATTTCCTCGAAATCCCTGAGTTCAAAATATTTAAAAATAACATATTAAACCGGAGAATAATAATTACTAAACATGTCTGCTGTTTGCCGTCTAATTATGCAAACTAAATCGAGGGGTAAGAGAGACAGAGAGAGCGCAGCAAGGTATCGAAATTTTTTTTAAAAATACTGCAATATTATTATCGATTTTTATCAGCGAGTTTACAGCATCATCCTATTATTACTTGTACACTTTTATTCTTCACATACCTTGTTTATTATTCTACGAAAAAATGAATTATGTATTCAAATTTCAGTGATACTGTTGCATTCGCCAAACATTTGAACTTGTCAATAAACAAACAAAAAATATAATGACATTGAATTTTTTATTCCAATTTAAAATTTCCGCCAACAAAAGTGCGACTTTTACCGACAGTGCCTTTTCGTAGTACGATCCAATGCGGTCGAGCTATCCGCGCCATCAGCCTTTCCTGGTTATAGAACATTTTCAAAGTGCATTTTTAAAACCTCAAAACCAAATTATTGTAGTTTATTGGTAAGATTTGAGTTCTTCACAGGTTTCGCCAATTTTTGTGCACCCAGCTCCAACATCATCCAACCTCAGCGCATATCTTCAAAGTGTGTGGAAAAAAATAGTTTTTTTTGTTGAAAATAACGTACAGCCCACAATTTTTACCGGTCCCGATGTAAAAAATTGAAAAATTTTCCAGAGAGCTGTTGACTTTATATCGTTTTATAGAGTAACATTAGTTGGATAATTGCTTTGTGAAATTTATGATTTTTTAAATAAAAAATAACCGTTTTAAAATGATGGTTCAATAAAATAGAAAAACCTACAATCAACGAAATGCAAACAAATGATCAAAAACAGAATTTTTTTAGGTGAAACTATTGCCACCTCAAAAACTGAAACTAATGGGCTTTAATCTAATTGAGCACTGTGATTCTTTATGTGGCGACTCTAAGAAATAAAGACTGTTATTATGAGGAAGGAGAAATATTGACACATTACGCAGAATATCCAGAAGAAAATCAAAGACTGAGAATGAAAAGGATATTTTTTTATAAATCTAATTGTTCATTTTTATTGACAACAATTCACGCGTACCTCGCAAGGAAAAAGAAAAAATTCATATTTACCATGAAAAATAACATTTCTTACACGTTATTTCTTATACAAGCCCGACAAAGGGTTGATGACTTAAGCCATGGCAGAGGGGTACTATATTCCCTTGCCCAACTCTTAGCTACTCGATCCACCACGTGAGTGGTGAGGAGCCTAGGGCCGCTCACAAACCCAAATCATCCGCGATCGCGGAAGATAATGATCCCGATCCATCCGAAAATTACACTCACCTTCGTGACGCGTCACGAACACCTTAAGTAGTTCGTATTGAGATTGAAGGTGGCGAATCGCAAGCAGCATAGTTTGTTTAACCCTGAAGGACGGTGAAGGAGCCATTACATGAACAGAGCGCAATGCTCGATGTCGAGCGCACGTGAAGAAGCGACTCAGCACCCGTTTTACCGCAGAACAAACCGATAAAATCCAGTATCTTCTCTAAAGAGATATCTAAGAAAGGTAAAAGTTTTAACAAAAAACTACCTTCTGTCACGGAATGGACCCTTCTGAAACTACGAAAGTCCTCGAAAAAATACTATCGTTGTATATGTCCAATTAAACGCTGTAGAACATTATCAAGCATGTCAGACTTAAGATGACATGGTGGACTATCCATAACCTTTTTGCGCAGTTGCTCTACCCTCAATAGTTTCGTTTGGGCCAAGAATCCGAAAATAGGGCGCATTCGGCTAGATTGTACACTCATGAGATGTGGAATAATCAGTAATAAGAGTTACTGCAGTAGTTTGCAGAAGTTCATCTAGGTCCTGACATAGTCGTCAGGCAGAAATTGATCCTAATCCAATTAAAGTGCCTCCATAATCGGCATAAAAATGTCGGTCGGAGTTTTAACGGAGCCAAACATCCGATCGGATCAAAGACACGAGCAATCTCAGAGGAAACGGCCCTCTTAGTCAACACAGTCAGCTCTGCTGGTGGTTCAATCTCAAAACGCAAGCAATCAGAAGTTGGTTCTTACAAGATCCCCAATGCTCTGGAATTGGGATCCTAACCAAAAAAAAAGTAGAGGTTTCTCTGAATTTCGGTGGAATACCTTCCAAAACATCCTCTTGGTTGTAAAGCAATTTTTTAAGTGCAAAACGTCCTGCTCTTAGCAGGACGGCGCCAGAAAGATCGCCATCGACGGAAATATCTTCCCTTAAGAGACCTGTAGCAAGAGGGTATGTGTCATCCTCATCCCCAGTAACTCGAAGGAGAGTTTTTATGACCACATAGGGCGGTGAGGTGAAACCGAAAGTGATGGTCTTCAGTCAGTATGTACAAATTTCTTCGTCCGAAAGCGATCTCCAGAACACTTTCTGGAAGGTGTGATTCTCTGGATAGAGTGATCCTCGGGATGGATTCAGATACGAAGAAACATCTTCTCGATGTCCGCAGTGATAAAGACTCTGTATCTTCGCCATCGAAGAATTCCCTCAGTCAGTTCCGTTTGAAGTTTCGCACTCGGATAGAGTAGATCATTCAGAGACAGTTCGGTGACCGAATAATTATTTAAACAGTATTCAGCAAAAAATAACATGAGAAATTAATTAATTATTTATCCTAATGGACAAACTAGCATCAATACTCCAAAATATATTTATATTCGGTCAAATTATTCAGATTAGAATTTATCACTAAAAATGCAAAGGATACAAAGATGGTGACCCGTGCCATCCTGTGGACCAAGGAGAAAAGAGAAACATTCTGCTCTGGCCTCGGTGGCGTAATTGATTAACTCTAAACTCCTGAATAGTAGCGTTCTCGGTTCAAATCCGGGCAATGGAAGATTTTTTCTCATTTTCTCAGACAATTATATGACAAGCAATCAGCTAAATCTAATCAGCCTTTGGTCATTTGGTACCCAAACGTGAAGTATCATATTTTGATCCTGATCTGAGACACCGCTAAACAGCACTGTGGTTCTTTCTCTGCACGTTTATCGTTTTAATTTTTGAATTTACTCATTTGATCGAAAATTTAACAATGAAACCCCGACCGATTCCAAGTGACAAACAGAACTGTTATGTACAGAGTGCGCCATCTTTTATGTCGGTATGTATACATTGAATAACTTTGACATTTTTCAAATGATTGACTTAATTATACGTGTTTTTGAAACGTCAGTTAAATTTTAACCATAAATCGCTTCATACCGAAGAAGTACTCTGAAATAGTGACGCTGTGTATTGGAAATAGTCGATCACTTGTGTTAACTCAAGGTGCATTTCGTCAAAAATATCGTGGCTAGCAAGCACCATCTGACAAAGTTCTTCGTTCTTTATTCGTCGTTTGGTGTCGAATTTTGTCGAGCACGGGACAGTGGGAGATCGTCAACATGCCGTTCATAAACGACTAAGACGTTCCAATGAACTGTTTGAAGCCAAAATGCTGAGCGCGGTGACGATACGACACTGTTGGTTTCTGCGCAACGTTCTCTCTGAGCGCTTCAAGCAGTTCAGTGGAACGTCATAGTCGTTGATGAACGGCACGATGACGATCTCCGACTATACCGTGCTCAACAAAATTCGATACCGAACGACACTATTTCGGCGCGCTGTTATGATGTCAGCGATTCATCGTTACACAATTTTATTACAAGACTAAGAGAAAAACAATTAAAAATCCTTCAATAATTATTATTCTAATAATTATTTATGTATTTTTATTTATTATTTCTTGATTTCTTAAAAATTAATTAACTTTTAAAATTAATTTTAAAATTATTATCTTACTATCGTATTATTATTATTTTCTTTTTTGTGGGAAAATTATAAGCTCCAGTAGCTACAATCATCGTTCTTTAAGCAACCATTCTCGCCGCAACCTGAAAGTGTACGTCATTCGCTTCTGCTCCTTCTATCTTTGAAGATAATATGACCTTCATTCATATTTCAATTGGAATTTCGTTAATTTGAATTGTTAATATTTGAAATATTAGGTTAGTATTGTCTTGAGCGCCATCTAATTTAAAGAAATTTAGAACAATGTGATTTTAAAAGGTCACTCTGTTAATAAGCCCGCTCGACTAACTCATGAATTTCAGTAGCGAAAATACTCGGGCCTTTACATGTTGGAATTACAAGAACAGAATAACCATGATCTGACGAAACAATTATTGAAATTGAACATAGTACTCGAATCCACGATAATTAAAAAAAATTGATTTCCAAACGAATCGAAAGTCTCCCTAACATGGACCCGCGTCCGGTCATCTTGGAATTTTTCTTTAATTTTTCAGAAAAAATTTCCGCCATCTTCGCTAAAACTAGAAAGGCGTTAATGCGCATGATATTATTCGTCGGCGCGACATTAGTAAAAATTTTAAACTATACATGGCTGCAGCTGTATGATTTCCAGCTCTACGCAGTTTGCTGACGAAACGTCGACCGCAGCGCCAATCATTCCGAATTCCAAATAGACGAATTCGCGACTCGACTCGCTCGCTCCGGTTTGTTTATAACCGGGCCTTTGACACCTGGATGTCTTCCTCTGGCTCAGGCGTGTCCAGCACTCTTTTCCAGACAAAAGGCAGAGTTCCTCTTTCTACGTAGTGTGTCGTGTTCCCCCAGCTCCTCTGGGTCACCCTGTAATTTGGAGTGCTTATTAGCCAAATCGCACATGAATATGAAAAAAAGGTTAAAAAGGAGACAAAGTGATCAGAAATTATAATCTTTTTATGGAAGAATCCAGAGTCTGAAGATTTGTGTGAACTATAGTGCCTCCAGAATTTAACCTCTAAATTAAGGTGACAGTTTAATTGTATTTTTAAAATTTTACACTGATTGTTCAGCTTCCCAAGCACAATCCGCTCCCGCCGAATAATCCTTAATGTTTGCAGAAATATATACCACGTCACGACTACCCCGGGCAAGATTCGACCTATATGGTTGAACAGACCAGGAACTCTTCAGTTGGTATTTATTTATTTGTAAACCACACAATCCTCAATAATATTCGAACTCGTTTAATGTATTTTCACCTTATGGTTAATGAATGATGTATGATTCACTCGTGAAGATGATGATTTAAAGAGGTTTGGTAATAAAATCCCGACAAATGAATTAAATTACGATCACTTTGATGAAGATCAAACTTATAGTTATGTACTAACCTATTTACTTACGTCTACGATTGGATAGTAAAAAAGCGTGCCTTACGCGATTATACAACCAACAGGGCAATTGAAATAAAAAATTCAATATTTTCTTTAATTTGTATCGGTACGAGTATTGGCTCTAAATTAACTTTATTTATCTTATTACAAAATTTTATAAAAAATTAACTTCAAACGCTGTGCCAAATTAGACTGAATGTAAAGAAATTATAAAAATCAAAATACAATTTAACTTTATGCCGAAATTAAACTGAATACAAAAGAAATTTAGAGTATAATTAAATAATCGCGACTTGTGCCCACGTACCTCGTCAAGATTCCAGAATAAAAAAGCGGTCGCTAATGAGCGAGCGCAATCTTTTATAATTTCACTTTTCTTCTCCCTCTCCTCAATTTCTTCTTTGATCAACCCCATCAATCGCTAATCCATCGTGTGCTAAAAAGTCGCGCGCAGCTTTGCCTCAGGCTGCACGGCCAATGATCTTGTCATATGTGCAGGTGATATGTGTAATGAGTAAGTATGCAGTAGGCAGGCTAAAAAGGAGAGGTCAAAGTGATAAAGGGTAGACGACGATGTAAGACAGAGGGGCAATTGTGCGTGTACGGTGCAGAGCAAAATAATGAGGGAGGGAGAGAGAGAAAAGCGAGAGAAAGAAAGAAAGAAAGAGGAAAAGAGTATGCAAGTGCGGGAGTATAAGAGCTATATATATCACGCGGATTGAAGTCGGACACCGAGGGTTTCTTTTTGGCATGTCAAGAGGGTGTCATTTCCACTTTAACATACCGTCGCCACATTTTAAGCCAAGACATTCCCGATGATAGCTGCAGGGCGTGCCATGCACATTTTGAGCATCTAGGATACATACTGTCTAGTTGTCCAACTCATGCGGGGACGACCTACATCCTAAGGCACGATGCGGTACTAAGAGTGTTTTATTACCATCTCTGTCACTCTTACGACATTAACCTTGATATCGCTCCGCTAAACGCTCCTTGGGAAATAGAGTCAATTGTCGAGAATGAGTAATGCGAATATATTGGAACTTTATATTCTCGACAATTTTTTCCGTTACACAGTTAAGGCCTGACATAGTTCTCCTTGACTTCGAGAAGCGAACCATGTTCGTTATCGAAATTCGACACCAGCTGAAAAAAACATTTCAGAAGGCGGTCGTCCTTGGGTCGCTCCGTGTCCTCAGAGTGCACGAGGCTTTTGCCGGATCGTTGTATTAATTCCGTCACAGACTGTAACCAGATATCTCACGGTCGTGAGACGTGGTTATGGCTGAAATTTTACGGCGATTTCGCTGGGATCAGGTGCAATTTTTTAGATTAGCACCCGATCCCGGCAAAATCCTGCAGTTGTCCTTATGACAAAATTTTAAATTTACATATATGTCTGTTTATGTATGTGTGTGTCTACAAATGTTATTTTCTTAAAGTATTTATGATTAAACAACGCTCGGATTAAAAAATTCGTAAAAATGTAACGCAAAAATAAACATTTTAAGTATTAATCTACCGAAGTAATAAACGATAAGCAGCGAATTAAAGTTACTTTTTGCAAATTAGATAAACAACTTATTCTACGAATCAACGTTGGCGGGCTAACGCGGTTTTAAATTTCAACCCTGTTTTGATACATTTGATTCGCAACGTTTCGCACAGTTCTTGTTGCGCTACATCAAAGACTGGCATTTCGCATAAGCCGATATCATGTATTCTTTTTTCAAGTAATCGAACTCAGTTTATCTTTTTTTAGTAAACACCTAACAATAAATGTGAATTAAAGCAACCTAAAATACATAGATCTTTGATGGTGGAATACATACAATTGAATTTAAGATTTAAACGTTTTAACAATTTACGAAACGAGAAACTACACATATGATGAAATATTCCTCGAAACTATAATTTATATTACTTTCACACTCTTTTAAAAGTGACAAGATTTTATGAATAAACGTAACAGTCGATTCTTATTTTAAATATTTATCCAAATAATTAAAACATTTCTTAATTCTATCCGAAAGAATTTTTCCCCTCGTACAAAATAAATTTAATTTTGTACCTAATTGATACGAACTAATTTTATTAGTTTACGAGTGCGGCACATTAGATCACTGTGGAAGTATATACATTGGCTACTCGCACCTCTCCGTATTTGCCTGAATAAAGTTTTATAACGGTTCCTTTTTGCAAAAAATTGCGCGGACTGACTAAATCTACGAGTATAACTATATCTCCCATTTCTGAAGGTGGTTCTGTTTCAGACCAGATTTTTGTTGGAATGAGACTTGGCAAATATGCGCGAATCCATCGTTTCCAAACGATGCTCCCATAAAAAAATGATTTGGCGTTAGCGTTTCTTTATCGCGTGAGTCGAGAGAATCGTGAGTTAGCGGTCTTGAGTTTACCGAATGTTCTATCTCGCATAATAACGTGCATAAAACTTTTTGGCTAGAAGCTTGATCAAACAGAACAGTTTTCAAAGCCGTTTTACAGAACGGATCATTTTTTCTCACGCGCCGCCCATATGCATGGAGTCGGAAGGGTTTAAATGCCATTCAATTTCTTTTTGTTGCAAAATCAGCTATTTTTTGTTTTCTAATTTTAAAACCGCTTTTTTTCAACTCAGTACTGGCGCTTCGAAAATTTGTACCATTATCACTATACATTTTGTGATGTGGCATAATGTACCACGTCCAAATTGAACTTATTGTTACGCCCAATCAACTTTATTTAGTATAAAATTTATGTGGTAAGACATACCTGGTCGAGCACAGATTCTTAGGCGCTGTCATACGACAGAAGTCGCAATGGGAACAACCTGTTGCCTTAAATCAATCCTGTTGAGGCCTAGGAATTGTTTATGGACCGCTCCGATCCGTCACCAGACTGGGGCGTGTAATAAACTAAAAAAAAATTCAGTCACTAATGTCTGCGAACTTTTTGTTTATTTTGTTCACTAGGCATTCTTGGGGCCGGTGGGCCCCTAACATCACACTCCATCACACACCCACACACAATCAACAACAAAAGGTTCACGACTAATTAGTCGTGAATCATTGAACCGAACACGACACCTTCAATTCACGGTGACAGAAGGGAAAACACGGTCACGCGAAGTTCTACACCGGCTTTTAGTATTCGAACTGTCAAAACACTAGCAGCCGGTATCTTCAGGCGCGCTCTACGTAAAGTAGGTGTGCCAGACTAACTGTTGCATCGAGCACGTGGCGCAAGTGCGGGAAGTAGCCATTCATAATGTCAAGATACTGTAGAACGCTCTAAGGCGAATGGGGAGGGAACAGCGAAAATGGCGAACCACTGAAGGACACTCTAATTTAAATGTGCCTTTACATGCGATGGCGTAGCGTAGTTGGCATTCTAGGTTGTACTCTATGGCCTAAGTTCGGACCCTGTATTCGGCGTCGTCTACTCTCACTCCGTGTTCGACCATCTAAGTGTCCACCCTAAAAGTAGTCTTGCTCCCCTTGAACGAAGCCAGGGATATTAATTAAACTTTCGCCATATAGGTTTGACTGAGCGTATTATTTAATCGTCCTACAAATTTTGGAACCGGACTACCTCATTATTCTTGTGTTTCGTAAGGGAGTGTTTTAGTCCTTTGATCGCGTGATAGAGAAATTAAATATCGGTTCTGGCGACGAGTCGTGAGTCTCAAGTTTCAACCGGTATTTTTCCAACATAACGCGGTACCTTGACATTGAAGGTCCAAGAAGGTCAACGCCATGTTTGAAGAATCCGACCGGAACTTTAGACGAAATATTAAGTGAGCCGGGTAATTGTAGGGGTGAAGCCTCTAACATAGCTGCGATCGCTGTCGGCTTCGAGGGTCACGCATAAGGCACCATCTTGGAAGTATCATTACACTCGGTTACCGGTAGTAATTGAATGATAATGATGAAATTAGTATAAGCTAGGGGCGGACAGGGTCCCTGGACTAAAAGGTGTATCCGATAATTTTATTTCAGAGTAGATGCTTTCTCTATGAATTTCGTTTGTTTTTTTCTACGGGATGTAGTAATTTATACATATAAGTTATTCAAGGCCATTCAATAAATGACTGATTTTGTAACCCGTATGAGTCGTCGTACTTCATTTGTTGAGTATTAATTGTTTCTAGCCGGGGTGAAGTATTAAAATGAAAATGTTAGGTAGTAACCAGATATAATTCTATAAAACACCAGTATAATTCTATAAAACACCTTTTGATCGTTTGAGGGCATCTTGAGTTTACAAACGATTTGGCGCCCTTCAGACAAGAAGCGTATATAATAGGGTTCAAGAAGAATAAAAGCTTATAATAAAAATAAAATCAAGGTTATAATTCAAAAGTAAGAAGTTATCAATGAAAAACAAGGTTATAATAGGGTTATAATGAAAGTTATAATGGCGCCCGTGAACGTTGGGCTTGAAGAATTGAGCAAGGAGTCAATTCACGATTAATTAAGAGAATATGAACTTATGAAATAAACCGATTCATTGGGCACTAAGAATTGAATTAATTGAAAATTAATTAAACGAAATAATTGAAATTGATTTAAATTAAAATTAATTGAAATAAATAATTAACATTCAATTAATTAAAAATTAATTGAAATAAATGACTAGAATTTAATTATTTAAAAATTGATTGAAATAAGTAAATAAAATTCAATTAAATAAGAACTAATTGAAATAAGTAAATAGAATTTAATTA
>JAAAKG020102143.1:0-15844 GCA_010014905.2 Druon quercuslanigerum | reverse complement strand
AATATATGATATATATTATATGGTTATATTATTATATTATATTGTATATTGTATATATTTTACCACATCATGCTTCATTCTGTTTTTTGGTTGAAAAAGTATCCACATTGGTTGAAAAGTGTATATTTTCTACTACAAAACTCAAAAATTTGTCTTTTTTAATTGAAAAAGCAACTATTTGGTTGAAAGTTAAACTACGTTTTTAAAAAGTAATACTTTTTGGTTGCAAACTTACTTTTTTTTAAATTTATATTTTGGTGTTGAAAAATGAACTGAAATCTTTTCTGGATGAAAGTTCAACCTTAAAGAAAAAATTGTCGTCTATTATTGAAAACTTTTTGCACAAAAATTCACCTTTTTTTAGAAGAAAATTTATTTTTCTTGGGCAAAAATGCAACTTTTTGGTTGAAAATCTTGTTGAAAAGTCATATTTTTTGTTTGAAAATTTAACTATTTTCAAGAAAATTTACTTTTTGTTTAAATGTAGTATTTTAGTGTTGAAAAAAGAACTGGAATCCTTTCTCGATAAATTTTTGAAAATTTTTCTGTGTTTTCATTCAAAATTCACCTGTTTTAAGAGTAATATTTTATATTTCTTGGATAAAAAAGCAACTATTTGGTTGAAAGTTAAACTAGTTTTTTCAAGAGTAATACTTTTTGGTTGCAAACTTCCTATTTTAATTTATGTTTTGGTGTTAAAAAATAAACTGAAATCTTTTCTGGATGAAAGTTCAACATAAAAAAAAATTTTTGTATTTTATTAAAAATTTCTCTTTTGTATTTCAATTTTCATCTTTCTTGGATAAAAGATGCAAGAGAAATAATGGAAAATTTGAATATTTTGTTAAAAAGTTCTCGCTTTTGGCTAAAAATTCGTCTTTATGGATCGAAAATTCCATTTTTTGTTAGAAACTTATTTCAGGTTTAAAAATTCATAGTTTGATCGTGAAAAGTCAACTGAAATCTTTTTTAACAGGAAAATTCAACTATTTTTTTGAAAATTTATCGTCTTGATTTAAAAATGCATATTTTTTAATAGAAATATTTTATCTTTATGAGACAAAAATGCATCTGGTTTTGTTAAAAATCCAACTATTTCGTAGAAAATTTACTTTTTGCCTAAAATTCGTATTTTTGTGTTGAACAGTCAATTGAAAACTTTTTGCATGAAAACTCACCTTTTTTAGAAGAATTTTCACTTTTCTTGGGCAAAAATGCAACTTTTTGGTTGAAAATTTGACAATCTTTTGTTTAAATTTAGTATTTTGGTGTTAAAGAAAGAACTGAAATCCTTTCTCGATAAATTAAAAAAAAATTTTTGATGTTTTAATTCAAAATTCACCTGTTTTAATAATAATATTTTATATTTCTTGGATAAAAAAGCAACTGTTTGGTTGAAAGTTAAACTATTTTATTTAAAAGTCCTCGTTTTTGTTTAAAAATTCGTCTTTGTGTATCGAAAATTTAATTTTTTGTTAGAAACTTATTTCAGGTATGAAAATTCATATTTTGATCGTGAAAAGTCAACTGAAATATTTTTTAACAAGAAAATTCAACTATTTTTTAAAAAATTTGACTTTCTGGTTTAAGTATTCTTGAAATTTATTCAAAATTCGTCTTTTTTTTTGTAGTAATTTAATCTTTTTAATGGTAAAAAATTGTAACATCTAAGTTTTAAATTTAAATTACCTTCTTAAAAACTAAAAAATAAATTCTTTCGTAAAAATTCCACTTTTTGGTTAATAATTTTTTTATTTTTGTTGAATCTTCAACTTTTTGGTTAAGAATTGTTGAATTTTGTTAAAAATTCTTTTTTTTTTTTGTTGCAGAAAATCAATCTTTTTGTTTAAAAATTCAAACACTAGGTTTTAAAGTGGCACTACTTTCTTAAAAATGTATTTTTTGGTCGAGGATTCAAAATTTTATCTTTGGTTGGGATTTTTTATTTTTTTGGAAATTCGTTTATGTTGGTCGTCGTTTTTTATGTAGTAAATAAATCTTTTTGTTTAAAAAATAATCTTCTTGGTTTAAAATTCATCTTTATGGTAAAAAATTGTAACATCTAAGTTTTAAATTTAAATTACCTTCTTAAAAACTAAAAAATAAATTCTTTCGTAAAAATTCCACTTTTTGGTTAATAATTTTTTTATTTTTGTTAAATCTTCAACTTTTTGGTTAAGAATTGTTGAATTTTGTTAAAAATTCTTTTTTTTTTTGTTGCAGAAAATCAATCATTTTGTTTAAAAATTTAAACACTAGGTTTTAAAGTGGCACTACTTTCTTAAAAATGTATTTTTTGGTTGAGGATTCAAAATTTTATCTTTGGTTGGAATTTTTTATTTTTTTGGAAATTCGTTTATGTTGGTCGTCGTTTTTTATGTAGTAAATAAATCTTTTTGTTTAAAAAATAATCTTCTTGGTTAAAAATTTATATTTATGGTTAAAATTTTAACATCTAATTTTTAAATTTAAATTACCTTCTTTAAACAAAAAAGAATACTTTCTTGTTTTTGGTGATTTAGTTAAAAATTCTCCTGTTTTAAGAGTAATATTTTATATTTCTTAGACAGAAATGCAAGTGTTTGGTTGAAATGTAAACTATTTTTTTAAAAATTCATACTTTTTGGTAGCGGACTTACTTTTTTTTTTAAATTTATATTTTGGTGTTAAAAAATGAACTAAAATCTTTTCTGGATAAAAGTTCAACTCTAAAAAAATTGTCTTTTATTAAAAATTTTTCTTCTGTAGTTCAAATTTCATCTTACTTGGTTAAAAGATGCAAGAGAATTAATTTTAAAAATTTAACTATTTTGTTAAAAAGTCCTTATTTTTGTTTAAAAATTCGTCTGTGTGGATCAAAAATTAAATTTTTTGTTAGAAACTTATTTCAGGTTTAAAAATGCATATTTTGAACGAAAAAATTTAAATGAAATCTTTTTAACAGGAAAATTCAACTATTTTTTGAAAATTTATCTTTTTGATTCAAAAATTCGTCTATTTTAGTATAAATTTCCATTTTTTTAAATGAAAATGCCACTTTTTGGTTAAAAATTATTCTACTTTGCTTAAGTATTCATCTTTTTTTTAAATTTATATTTTTAGTTGGCAATTTATCTGTTTGCTCAAAATCATAAATATTTTGTTGGAGATTATTCTTTTTTTAATTTCAAATTCAACTACTTTAGTAACAGTTCAACTACAAAATTAAAATATTATTTTTTCTTTGGTTGAAAATTTAACTATTTAGTCGAAAAGCTTTTTTTTGGTTTAAAATTAATTTTATAACTGAAAATTTAACCTTCCATTCTTTTAAGATTGATCTTTTTCAGTTGAAAATTCTTCTGTGAAATTTAATTTTTCTTGCGGAAAATGCATCAGTTTCGTGACAATTTTTTTTCTATAAAGTTATATTTTGTGTTTAAATATTCATTTGTTGTAAGAAATTTTTTTATCTTGACTTCAAGGTTCAACAATTTAGATAACATTTTATTTCTTTCTTGAGAAAAAAATCTTCGTTTGTTGAAAATTCTTCTTTTTTTTGTATAAATTTAATCTCTTAAGACTGAAATATAAACTATAATACTTTATTGCTGGGAATTTATCTTTTTGGGTTGAAAATTCAACTATTATGTTAAAAAGTTAATTATTTGGTTGAAAACTCAAGTATTTTGTCAAAAAGCCATCTTTTATAGTGGAAAATATTTTTTTTCCTTTTCTAAAATATTCTATGTTAAAAATATTACAAGATTAAAATGCTGGTACTTGAAGGCTAAATATTTTCGATTATAAACTGCGAATTTCAGTGACATCAGCAGAATAGGAATACACGCAGCGTCTATGTTTAGCGTCTATTCTGTTGCATTCTGTAAACAGAGTATCAGCATACTCTATTTGCAAAATGCAAAAGAATGGATGCTATGCATAATTACTGGTCCGTATACTGCAGTGTTTCATAGTGTAGCATGAATCCTTGAAAAAATTCTGATATTTTGCTTACGCTTCACTTTTGTTGAGCTGAGAAAGATCTGGATTGAAATCATCAAGATCATGTTAAGTTGAAGATGGTACAGCTATCAAGTAAAATATTTAAAAGTGCATTTTTTAAATCAAGATAAACCTTTTAAAAAACCATAGAAACTCAAGAAAATCAATTTGACTTTCTTGTTTAAGAATTCTTGAATTTTATTAAAAAATCGTATTTTTCGAAGTAAATGAATCGTTTTGTTTAAAAATTCATCTTTTTGCTTTAAAAATCATATTTTTTAGTTGAAAATTTAAAGTTTCGTTTAAGAATTCTTGTATTTGATTATAAAACTGATATTTTTTTGTTAAAAATTCGTTTTTCGGTAAAATTGATCTTTTTATTTAAAATCATCTTCTTGGTTAGAAATTTATGTTTATGATTAAAATTTTAACATTTAAGTTTTAAATTTAATTTAATAGTCTTTTAATTTTATTGAAAATTCGTATTTTTTGTTTAAAAAATAATCTTTTAGGCAAAAATTTAACTCGATTTTAAGTTGGAACTAGTGTTTTAAAAATTAAAAAATTCGTTCTTTCTTAAAATATTAACTTTTTGGTTGAGAATTTTTCATTTTGATTGAAAATTCGCCTTGTTTGGTAGTAAATTAAATTTGTTGTAAAAAAATGAATCCCTTCTTTTTAATTGAAAATTCAACTTTTTGTTTGAGAATTTTTGTTTTTGATTATAAAACTCATAATTTTTTGCAGTAAATTAATCTTTTTGATTAAAAATTCAACTTTTTGGTTGAGAATTCTAAAATGTTGTTAAAAATTTCTTTTTTGGAAGAAAATTAATCTTTGTTTACAATCATCTTCTTGGTTAAAATTTTAACACCTAAGTTTTAAATTTAAATTACCTTCATAAAAATAAAAAATAAATTCTTTCTTTCTGAAAAATTCAACTTTTTGGTTAATAATGTTTTAATTTTATTGAAAATTCATATTTTTGGTTGGTAAGTTAAAGTGTTTGTTTAAAAACTTATCCATTTTAGTTGAAATTTTAACTTTTTGGTTAAGAATTTTATAATTTTATTGAAAGTTGGTATTTTTTGGTAGTAAATTGAACTTTTGGTTCAAAAATTTAACTTTCGGGTTAAAAAATTAAGAGCTAGGTTTTAAATTTAAAATTCTTTCTTAAAAATTTAACTTTTTGGTTGAGTATTTTTCAATTTGATTGCAAATTCACCTTGTTTGGTAGTAAATTAAATTTGTTTACAAAAAATTCATCTTTTTTCGTTGAAAAGTTCAAGTTTTTGGTTGAGAATTTTTTTGATTAAAAAAAAAAATTATTTCTTATGGTCGAAAGTTCATCTCTATGGTTAAAGTTTTAACATCCAAGTTTTAAATTTAAACTGCTCTCTTAAAAATAAAAAATAAATTCTTTTGTAAAAATTCCACTTTCTGTTTAATAATTTTTTTAATTTTAGTTGAATCTTCAACTTTTTGGTTAAGAATTGTTGAATTTTGTTTAAAAATCTTTTTTTTTTGTTGCATTACTTTCTTAAAAATGCATTTTTGGTTGACTATTCAACATTTTAGTTACAAATTTATCTCTTTGGTTGGTAATTTTTAAATATGTTTGGAAATTCATTAGTTGAAAATTCAACTTTTTGGTGGGAAATTCTTGAATTTTATTAAAAATTCTTTTTTTTTCGGCGTAAGTTAATCGTTTTGTTTAAAAATTCGTCTTTTTATTTGAAATCATCTTCTTTGTTAAAAATTCATCTTTATGGTTAAAATTTTAACATCTACGTTTTAAATTTAAATTGCCTTCTTAAAAACTAAAAAAAAATCTTTCTTTTTTTAAATTAAACTTTTTGGTTAATAATGTTTTAATTTTCTTGAACACTCGTATTTTTTTGGTTGGCTTTTTGGCTTTTTGGTAGAGAACTCTTGATTTTTGATAAAAATTCATCTTTTTGGTAGTAAATTAATCTTGTTGTTTAAAAAGTCATATTTTGTAGTTAAAAATGTAACTTTTTGGTTGAGGAATCTTGAGTTTTATTGAAAATTCATCATCTTAATCGTAAATTTATCTTTTTGATTAAAAATAAATCTTATCTCTTATGGTTAAAAATTCATCTTTATAGTTAAAAATTTAATATCTAGGTTTTAAATTGAAACAACTTTCTTTAAAATAAAAAATAAATTCTTTCGTAAAAATTCCAATTTTTGGTTATGAGTTGTTGAATTTTGTGAAAAACTCTTTTTTTTGTTACCGAAAATCAATCTTTTAGTTTAAAAATTTAACAACTACTTTTTAAGGTGGCACTAATTCCTTAAAAATGCAGTTTTTGGTTTAGGATTCAAAATTTTATCTTTGATTGGAATTTTTTATTTTATTGGAAAATCGTCTATGTTGGTAATAAATTAAACTTTTTTTTTTAATGGGTTGTTTTTAATTGAAAATTCAATTTTTTGGTGGAGAATTCTTGAATTTGGTTAAAAATTCGTTTTTTTTTTTGTAGTAAATAAATCTTTTTGTCTATAAAATAATCTTGGTTAAAAATTCATCTTCATGGTTAAAATTTTAACACCTAAGATTTAATTTAAACTAATTTTTAAAAAATAATACAATTTTTTCTTTCTTAAAAATTTAACTTTTTGGTTAATAATTTTATAATTTTATTGAAAATTCGTTTTTTTTTGTTACTAAGTTAAAATTTTTGTTTAAAAATTCATCCATTTTAGTTGAAATTTTAACTTTTTGGTAAGAATTGTTAAATTTTGTTAAAAATTCTTTTATTTTTGTTGCAGAAAATCAATCTTTTCGTTTAAAAATGTTACAATTAGGTTTTAAGTTGTACTACTTTCTAAAAATGCATTTTTTCATTGACTTCTCAAAATTTTAGTTAAAAATGGATCTCTTTGGTTGGGAAATCTTGAATTTGATTGGAAATTCTTTAGTTAAAAATTTACCTTTTTGGTTCAGAATTCTTGAATTTTATTAAAAATTCGTCTTTTTCGAAGTAAGTTAATCGTTTTGTTTAAAAGCTCATCTTCTTGCTTAAAAAATCATATTTTTTAGTTAAAAATTCAACTTTTTATTTGAGAATTCTTGTGTTTTTGATTATAAAACTCATATTTTTTTGTTAAAAATTCGTTTTTCGGTAAAATGGATCTTTTTATTTAAAATCATCTTCTTGGTTAGAAATTCATGTTTATGATTAAAATTTTAACATCTACGTTTTAAATTTAAATTACTTTATTGAAAACTGAAAAAAACTTCCTTTTTTTAAATTAAACTTTTTGGTTAATAGTCTTTTAATTTTATTGAAAATTCGTATTTTTCGTTTAAAAAATAATCTTTTAGGCAAAAATTGAACTCGGTTTTAAGTTGGAATAAGTTTCTTGAAAATTAAAAAAATTCGTTTTTTTTTTTTAATTTTAACTTTTTGGTTGAGAATTTTTCAATTTGATGAAAAATTCGCCTTGTTTGATAATAAATTAAATTTTTCGTAAAAAATTCATCCTTTTTAATTGAAAATTCAACTTTTTGTGTGAGATTTCTTGTTTTTGATTATAAAACTCATAATTTTTTGTAGTAAATTAATCTTTTTGATTAAAAAATCAACTTTTTGGTTGAGAATTCTAAAATGTTGTTAAAAATTCGATTTTGAAACAAAATTAATGTTTTTATTTACAATCATCTTCTTGGTTAAAATTTTAACATCTAAGTTTTAAATTTAAATTACTTTCATAAAAAATAAAAAATAAATTCTTTCTTTCTGAAAAATTCAACTTTTTGGTTAATAATGTTTTAATTATATTGAAAATTCATATTTTTGGTTAGTAAGTTAAAGTTTTTGTTTGAAAACTTATCCATTTTAGTTGAAATTTTAACTTTTTCGTTAAGAATTTTATAATTTTATTGAAAGTTGGTATTTTTTGGTAGTAAATTGAACTTTTGGTTCAAAAATTTAACTTTCGGGTTAAAAAATTAAGAGCTAGGTTTTAAATTTAAAATTCTTTCTTAAAAATTTAACTTTTTGATTGAGAATTTTTCAATTTGATTGCAAATTCGCCTTGTTTGGTATTAAATTAAATTTTTTGTAAAAAAATTAATCTTTTTTTCGTTGAAAAATTCAAGCTATTGGTTGAAAATTGTTTACTTTTTTTTTTAATTTGTAGAAAGTCAATCTTTTTGTTTAAAAATTTAACAACTAGGTTTCAAAAGTGCACTACTTTCTTAAAAATGCATTTTTTGGTTGACTACTCAAAACCTCTGTTAAAAATTTGTATTTCTTAGTTAAAAATTCAACTTTTCGTGTGAGAATTCTTGAGTTTTCTTAAAAATTCGTTTTTCGGAAGAAAATTAATCTTCTTGTATACAAAATTATATTTTCGGTTAAAAATTTAATTCGGGTTTAAATTTGAAATAGTGTGTTCAAAAATTAAATAAATTCTTTCTTAAAAATTCAACTTTTTGGTTGAGATTTTTTCATATTGATTGAAAACTCGCCTTTTTGGTTATAAATTAAATTTTTTGTTCAAAAATTAATATTTTTTAGTTCAAAATTCAATTTCTTGCTTGAGAACTCTTGAATTTTATTAAAAATTCGTCTTTATGGTTAAAATTTTAACATCTAAGTTTTTAATTTAAACTGCTCCCTTAAAAATAAAAAATAAATTCTTTTGTAAAAATTTCACTTTTTTTTAATAATTTTTTAATTATAGTTGAATCTTCAACTTTTTGGTTAATTATTGTTGAATTTTGTTTAAAATTCTTTTTTTTGTGACAGAAAATAAATATTTTTGTTTAAAAATTTAACAAATAGGTTTTAAATTTACACTATTTTCTTAAAAATGCATTTTTGGTTGACTATTTAAAATTTTAGTTACAAATTTATCTCTTTGGTTGGTAATATTTAAATATGTTTGGAAATTCATTAGTTGAAAATTCAACTTTTTGGTGGAGAATTCTTGAATTTTATTATTAATTCTTTTTGTCGGCGTAAATTAATCGTTTTGTTTAAAAATTCATCTTTTCGCTTAAAAAATAAACTTTTTGTTTGAGAATTCTTGTATTTGATTATAAAACTCATATTTTTGTTAAAAATTCGTTTTTTTTTGTAATAAATTAATCTTTTTATTTACAATCATCTTTTTGGTTAAAAATTCATATTTTTGGTTAAAATCTTAACATCTAAGTTTTAAATTTAAATTCCCTTCTTAACAACTAAAAAAAATTCTTCCTTTTTTTTACATTAAACTTTATAGTTGATAATGTTTTAATTTGATTTAAAATTCATACTTTTTGTTAGTAAGTTAAACTTTTTGTTTAAAAATTCATATTTTTTAGTTGAAAATTTAACTTTTTCGTTGAGAGCTCTTGAATTTTGTTAAAAATTTTAATATCTAGGTTTTAAACTTAAACTACTTTAACTTGTGGGTTAAGAATTGTTGAATGTTGTTAAAAATTAATTTTTTTGTTGTTACAGAAAATCAGTCTTTTTGTTTAAAAGTTTAACAACTTGGTTTGAAAGTGGCACTTCTTCCTTAAAAATGCATTTTTTGGTTTACGATTCAAAATTTTATCTTTGGTTGGAATATTTTATTTTAATGCAAATTCCTTTATGTTGGTAATAAATTTATCTTTTTGTTAAAAAATGGGTCGTTTTTAATTGAAAATTCAGCTTTTTGGTGGAGAATCCTTGAATTTTGTAAAAAATTCGTTTTTTTTTGTTAGTAAATAAATCTTTTTGTTTAAAAAATAATCTTCTTAATTAAAATTTTAACATCTTAGTTTGAAATTTAAACTACTTTTAAAAAAATGAAAAATAAATTCTTCGTTTCTTAAAAATTCAACTTTTTGATAAATAATTTTATAATTGTATTGAAAATTCGTTTTTTTTTGTTACTAAGTTATACTTTTAATTTAAAAATTCATCCATTTTAGTTGAAATTTTAACTGTTTGGTTAAGAATTGTTTAATTTTGTTGAAAATCCTTTTTTTGTTGTAGAAAATCAGTCTTTTTGCTTAAAAATTTAACAATTAGGGTTTAAATTTGCACTACATTCTTAAAAATGCATTTTTTGGTAGACTATTCAAAATTTAAATTACAAGTTTATCTCTTTGGTTGGTAATTTTTGAATTGGTTTGGAAATTCATTATTTGAAAACTCAACTTTTTGTTGAAAACTCTTGAATTTTGTTCAAAATTCGTTTCTCTCGGAAGAAATCTAATATTTTTGTTTGAAAATT
Organism: Druon quercuslanigerum; assembly: GCA_010014905.2. NCBI lineage: Eukaryota > Metazoa > Arthropoda > Insecta > Hymenoptera > Cynipidae > Druon > Druon quercuslanigerum. Next base: position 5,617 of record JAAAKG020102143.1, on the reverse strand, counting down.
CATCTTTTCGGTTAAAAGTTTAACAACTAGGTTATAAAGTTGAACTATTTTCTTAAAAATTAAAAACAATCTTTCTTTCTGGACAATTTAACTTTTTGTTTGAGAATTGTTTAATTTGATTAAAAATTTGTCTATGTTAGTATTAAATTAAACTTTTTGTTTAAAAATTTATATTTTTTCGTTAAAATATCATGTTTTTGGTTGAAAATTCTTGAATTTGGTTAAAAATTCTTTTTTTTCGGAAGAAAATTAATCTTCTTGTTTATAAAATAATCTTTTTGGCAATAATTTAATTCGGTTTTAAATTGGAACTAGTTTCTTAAAAACTAAAAAAATTCTTTGTTTCATAAGAATTTAACTTTTTGGTTGAGAATTTTTCAATTTGATTTCAAATTCTCCTTGTTTGGTAGTAATTTATATTTTTTGTACAAAATTCATCTTTTTTAGTTGAAAATTCAAGTTTTTGGTTGAGAATTATTACATTTTGTTTTTAAAAAATTTGTAGAAAATCAATATTTTTGTTTAAAAGTTTAACAGCTAGGTTTCAAAGTTTCACTACTTTCTTAAAAATGCTTTTTTTTGGTTGACTACTCAAAATCTCTGTTAGAAATTTGTCTTTCTTAGTTGAAAATTCAACTTTTTGGTTGAGAAAATTTTTGAATTTTCTTAAAAATTCGTTTTTTGGAAGGAAATTAATCTTTTTCTTTAAAAATCCATCTTTTTGGTTAAAAACTTAACAACTAGGGCTTAAGTGTAAACCACTTTCTTAAAAATTAAAAAAATGTCTATCTTTATTAAAAATTAAACTTTTCGTTTAAGAATTTTTGAATTTAATTGGAAATTGGTCTTTTTTGGTAGTAAATTAAACTTTTTGTTCAAAAATTGATCTTCTTTAGTTGAAAATTCATTTGTTTGATTGACAAAATTCATGATAAAACAGTTTAATTTTGTACAAAATACTAGTTAAATTTTATACCAAATTGTTCAATTTTCGTGCCGAAAATATAAATTTTTAACGAAGAAGTTACTTTACACCCAATCAGATAAATTTTTAACAAAGTAATTAACCTTTAAGTTTAAGAATACAATTTGTAACAAAAAAAATTATGAATCTTCAAACAAATAAATTGTCTTTTAAGAAAAGATTTTAATTTAAAGTAAAAAAAAATTGTAAAAAAAACAATCAAATTGTGAAATTAATTATCCAAAAAAATCAATTTTCAACAAAACAGATGAATTTGAACCAGAAAGTATGATGTTAAGAAAATTGTTGAATTTTCAACAAAATAATTACATTTTGAACCAAATGATAAAACTTGTTAAATAAAAAGTATGAATTCTTAACGAAAAAAATAATAGTAGACTTTTCAATACTTGAGAAGTTTTATGACACTATTTTGACACTATTTAAAAAAAAATTGTTTTTTCAATCATATCTTAATAGGTAGAATTAATTATTTCTCAGAATATTTAACACTTCCCAAATATGCTTAGAACTTTTAATATTTAAAAATCTAATAATATCGAACTCTAAATAGTTTGCTTTTAATATTATGAAACTATTTTGTTGAAAACTCGTTTTTTTTTAATTCGCCTATTTTGGTAGAAAATGTATTTCTTTTTTTGAAAAATAAACTGTAATGCTGAACATTCGTATTTCAGTTTCAATTGAAAATTTATTTATTTTGTTGTTAAAAGTTAACTGATCGAAAAAAAATTTTGGTTGAGAATTCATCTTCTGGGGTGAAAGCTCATACTTTTTTGAACTAGTTTAATTTAAATTCATAATATTTCAATAAATTAATTCCCAGAGAACTTTAGGGAAGAAAAAAAAATCAAAAACGTTAAGAGATTTCGTAGTAAAAATTCTAGAGCTCTTAAAATTAAAGAATCTGTTTTTAAAGATTTCGACCGATTTTAAACGATTTCAAGAGGTTTAAAAACATTTTACCAGATCTTAAATATTTCAAAAGATCACAAAGAGTTCAGAAACATATAAAAAGTTTTTAAAAGATTTAAGAAAGATTTCAAAGAATTTCATTAAGATTTTAAAAAGATTTCAATCATTTTTAAAAATTGGTATTTAATAAAATTTGAAAGATTTGAAAATCGCGGAGAAAAGGAGAAAATAAAATTATGCTCAAATATTGTATTCTTATCGGTTTTAGTTTTTGCTAAAACTATTTTAGTTTCAACTTTAACTATTTTAATGAAAATTTCTTCTTTTTTTTGTTGTTAAAAGTTAGTTTTTTTTACCGGAAAATTCAACTATTCCAATTGAAAATTAATATATCTTCATGATAATTTGTCTTCTTTGGTAGAAATTAATATTATTTGTTGAAAATACATCTTTCTTGTTTAAAATTTAAGTATGCCAGATAAATTTTCATCATATAAATTAAAAATTCTTATTTGGATTGAAAATAAAACTACTTATTGGACAGTAAAACAAAATGTGAAAAAAAATAAATCTGTTATTTTTGGTGGAAAATTAAATTTTAACTGAAAATATAACTACTCCATTTTTTGTTTAAAACTGATATTTTTTAGTTCAGAATTCAGCTATTTGATTAAAAATTCAACTATTTGGTTAAAAATTCATCTATCTTTTTAAAAAACTAATTTTTATTTGAAAAGTTAGAAATTTTAAGCAGAAGCAGACAAAATAAAAATGTTGAATTATTATTTTTTTAGTATTTAATTATTTATTTAATCGATCGTGCCAAAATATATAATAATGTGTAATATTCATTAAATTCCTACAAACTGAAAAAAAATATTTATAAGTTTGCGAAACTGTATTCTTGCTTATAAACTTTTACAATATTTTGCAATGATTGTGGACCATTGCAAAATTTTGTGAAATCTTAAAGAAATTACATTTTTTTCAATTTTATTGGATACTGAAGCGAACAATCTACTTTTTAGATTAGGTAAAATATATCTTTCATGTTGACGGCTTCAAGAATAAAAAATTCTAACTGTAGTCTTTGGAATGAAATTATTTCTTTATCAATAATAAACAAAAAATTAATAAGAGATTTAATTAGTTTTCTCTTAGGAGCTTATTCTTCTGCATTCATTTTTGTTTCCTCTCTGTATTTTATTGTTATTTTTACTTATTTATTTTAGTTTTATTTTTTATTTTATTTTTTGTTTCCTCTCTGTATACTGTCTGTATAATCGAAAAATTAAACTACTTTTATTTTTAAAATATATCCCGAATGTTATCTTTTCCCTTATTTTTTTGAGAATAGGGACTGTCAGTCACGAAAACGCATTCTCACTTGGCAGATGGGGCATGCGAGAAGGTTTTAAAATAGCTCTGCGACCATGAGAAACGAAAATCAATAAGAAATTAGGGACAGACTTGAATCGTTGTATTTATCAAATTTCGGTTCAAAATTTCTATATGTCTGTATAATTTTCAAAGAGAATTTGAATTGCCAGTCTGGGATTTATGTTTGAATTTTTTTTTAATTATATTTGTAGGAATAATATATTACTATTTACATAAAGTTAAAAAAATTAATGTAATTAAATTAATTAATAAGTAATTAGTTTAATGAAGTGAAAAGTGATTTTCAAAGTCGTGGAAAATATTATAGTTACAGGTTAAAATTATTTATTTGGCAATAGTTATTTAGCTTTAGGTTTTTGCTTTAACTTTAGGTAAAGGTTGCATTTCTTATTTTATTATAAATTTGCGAGGTTCATTAATATTCCTCTAAAGATTCTCTACGAATCTTTTTTTTACGTTTTTATTTTAGGAATTGTATTCTGCAATTATATAATTTTTAATTTTATACACAATATTTTTCTTAAATCAATTTTAAAAATAAAAACGCACCAAACAAATTGGTAAAGAATCCTCCAAGGAATAAAATGAACCCCATAGTAGTAGGATTAAATAAGAACTGTCACTTTTTCCTGAAGAGAAAGCAAAACCATAAAAAGCTAAATAATTATTGTTAAATGAACAATTTTAAACTTAAATATTTTTTCCTAAAGCTCGCCTTCAGTACTCTTCGAGGGGAAAATAAATCTGATAATTCGATAGAATTTAATGCAAATATTTTTTACTAAAATTGTGAAATATATTTTTATTATTTAGTTTAGTTTTAATTTTATTAAGTTATTTTTTTTTTAATTCAGTTTTTGTTTAGTTTTTATTATTATTAAGTTGATAATTGGTTTTTTTGTTGTTGAAAATTAATATTATCAATTGAAAATTTAACTTATATTTCTTGTTCAAAAGTAATATTTTTTAGTTTACAAGTTGATGTATTTTGTTGAAAATTCGTCTTTTTCTGTAGAAAATTAATCTGCTCAGTTGAAAATTCAACTAGTTGGTGAAAAATTATTCTAATTTATAGGAAATTTAACAATTTTCTTAAAAAGTTATGTTTGTAATATTTATTTATGTAATATCGGTAGAAAATTTATTTCTTTGGTTGAAAGTTAATGTATTTTGTTGAAGTTTCGTTTTTTGGTAGCAAATTAAACTTTTTGCTTAAAAATTCTTGTTTTTTTGATTGTTAAAAATTCAATTTTTCCTTTGAAACTTCTTAATTTTAGTTAAAAGTTTATTTTGGGTAGAAATTTGAACTTTTTTTTGCTAAAAAATTAATTTTTTGAACTAATAATCTAACTCTTCTATTTTTGATCAAAATATTAATCTTTTTTTAGATAAAAATTCAACTATTTAATTTAAAATTCATGTATATTTTGAAAAATTTATCTTTTACGGTAGAAAATTAAACTTCTTGCTTAAAAAATGTTTCCGCTGAAAATTAAACGATTTCTTTAAAAATTTCTTGATTTTGTTTTTAATTTTCTTCATTTTAGTTAAAAATTCATCTGTTTGGTTAAAAAGTTTACTATTTTCTTGAAAATTAAAACCAAACCAATTATCGACAAAATATGTTGATTATTGGTTGTTTTTTGTTGTGGAAAATTAATATTATCAATTTAAAATTTAACTTTTCTATTTCTTGTTTAAAAGTAGTTTTTTTGTTTGTTTAAAAGTTCATGTATTTGGTTGAAAACTCGTCTTTCTGTAGAAAATTAACCTTTTTATGTGAAAATTCATGATTTTAGTTGAAAATTCAACTATTTTGTGAAAAATGATCCTGCTTTATAGTAAATTTTGATAATTTTGTTTAAAAGTTGTTGTAAATTGGACTCTTTTGTTGCAAGCTCGTCTTTTTGGATTAAAAATTCAATTATATCGGTAGAAAGTTTATTTGTTTGGTTGAAAATTCATGTATTTTGTTGAAGTTTCGTTTTTTGGTAGAAAATTAAACTTCTTGCTTAAAAATTCTTGTTTATTTATTGTTAAAAATTCAATTTTTTCTTTGAAAATTCTTCATTATATTTAAAAATTTATCTTGGGTTGAAAATTTAACTTCTTTTGGCTAAAAAATTAATTTTTTTAACTTATTATTCAACTCTTCTATTTTTGATAAAAATGTTAATCATTTTTAGTTAAAAATTCAACTATTTGTTTGAAAACTCTTGTATATTTTGGAAAATTTATCTTTTTAGGTAGAAAATGAAACTTCTTGCTTAAAAAATGTTTCCGGTGAAAATTGAACGGTTTGTTTTAAAATTTCTT
>JAAAKG020102132.1:0-15844 GCA_010014905.2 Druon quercuslanigerum | reverse complement strand
AATTTTTAATGTTAAAAATTTAAAAATTGTTGTTTGAATATAAAATAACAATAATTTCAAATAAAATATTTATGTGCGAAGAATTTATTTAATGTGCTTAGTATCTAAAAAACTACAAAAAGTATTTGTAAAATAATTGGCAAATTTTTTATAATTTAGAAGGCGTAAAAAAACAATTTTCAAGTTTAAAAAATGAGCCAAATTGGTCCCTCGAATCCAAAAAAAAATCACCCTCTGCTTTCATCGTACCTTATAGCAATTTTGAAGAAAAAAAATATGTATATTAAAAATTCTATTTTTGCGAACGCTTTATTTTTATTTATTGTAATTACTTTCAGTTTAAACAATAATTTAAAAAAATTTTAGGCATTAAAAATAATTTACAGAAATAAAATTGCATTTTTAATCAATATCATACATTTTAAAAAATTGCTTTTTTTTTTAATTTGGGATTTTTTCAATTTGACAATATTTTTAACTATCATAAATTTTATTATTCGGGAATTTTCCAATTCGGGAATGTTACAGTGCCGGAAATTTTATTTTTCGGGATTTTTCAGTCTTCCCAAATTCCCGATTGTAAATTTTGGTAGTTAAATTATTAAAAAAAAACGTTTAAAATTGCATTTGAACCTTTCACATATGAATCTTGAATCCTGAAAAAATTTTTTTCTACATTTTCAATATTTAACAAAATTTGAATTGTAACTTTTCAAAATTAAGAAACTTTTAATTGTTCATCTTAAACTTTTATTTGCATTTAAAAGTTATGCAAGTTTTGACTTTTTTCAGTTTTTTCAATTTGAAAAGTTTCCATTTTTTCTTGACGTTTGATTTTAAAAATAATCGAAATTAAAGATTTTTTAATTGTAAATCATAAAAATTAAACATTCCAAGTGAAGAAGTCGTTTATTTTAATATTGTAAATACAAAAATTTTATATCTTTATAATTAAAGTCTTCAATTGTAAATCATAAAAAGAGAAGAATTTTAATTTGCAAATTAAAATTTTTTTATTTTTCAGATTTACAACTCAAGACGTATTGATCTAAAATGATTTTAGATTTTTAAGTTTGTAATTAAAAATTCGTCAATTCTATAAACTTTCAATAAAAAATTGTAGTTTTTAAATTTACAATCAAAGATTTAATAATGTCTGATGTATACCATTTAAAATTCATTATTTGAAATATTATTTAAAGTTCAAAATTATGACATTTTAAATGTTCTTTTAAAATATTTAGTTAAACTTTAAAGATCTGAAATTGTTCTATTTTTAATAATTATATTTGCGATTAAAAATTAATTAATTTCAAAGTTTCCTAGTTTAAGATATTTAATTCAATTTAAAAAGTTCATCATGTACAGAAATTTTCACCTAAAACCGGATTTCAAAATTGTTTTAAATCATTTTTTATAGGATGCGCATTTTTTAATCGTGAAAAATATCATTAATTTTTTTAAATTGAATTTTTGTATAATTAACTCAAGATTCGGAAAAAATAAATCGGTGAAAGTTATTAACCCAAAAGAGATCTAAAAATTTGTTTGAAATAATTTTTGGATAGACTCCGAATTTTTCATTTTAATTGTCAAAAATAATATTAAAAACTTTAAATTTGTGGAATGGTACAAGATACGAAAAAAGGAAAAGATATGAAATTTAGTTTAACAAGACGCACAGTTTTTGTATAAATCATGAAAAATGAAATCAAATTAAATTATTTAAAAAAAGACACAAGGTACAACAAAATATTGGTATTCAATTTTCTCCCTAAATTAGATCAAAATTTTTTTTTTACCTTTTTTCATGATACACATGATGAGAATGTGTTTATTAAAGCCAAAGGAGCTTTAACAAAAGAGAATTCACAATCAATAAATTTCAGTCAGATTTTAATGCAGATTCTTCCATACTTAATGTGTATAATTTAGAAAAATATTTTTTGAATGTTTTTTTAACATTTTAACTTCGATGATTTAAAATTGATAACTCTTGAATTTCAAAGGTGTATAAATAAAATTTCCAAAATTGAGATGCTTTTTTTAATATGAAGTCAAAAGTTTTCAATTCTGAATGCAACAAATTGAAATTTTTATAATAATAATCATTAGATTTACAATTAAAGTTTATAATTGTAAATCATAAAAAGAGAAGAATTTTAATTTGCAAATCTTTATCATTAAAGAATCTTCACTTGTTAATGTTAAAAAGTGCCAAATTTTCAATTTTTTATTTCAGAAATTAAATTCAACATTTCAAAAATAGAAGAATTTTAAATTGCTGAATAATTGTCGATTGTGAACCTTCATAATTAAACTATAAAAAAAATTAAAAAATTAAACATGTACCTTTAAAATATAAAAGTTGAAAATTAAATAATTTTCAATTCTAAATTTTCAGCATTTAATAACTTTTAAATGTAACTCTGCAAAATTCTATAACTTTAAATTGTAATTCTTAAACTTAAATTTACAATTCAAGGTGATGCCACTTTTATGTTTTAGAATAAATAATTATTTTATTTGTATGATTACTATTGGAATATTTTCAATTTTCTCTTGACATATAATTTTAAAAATAATTTAAGTTCCAGAATTTTTATTTATACATTTTAAAAATTAAAGAGTTTTTAATTGTAAATCGTCAGAATTAAAGTATTTAAACCGAAACTAATCAAAATTACATCTTTCTGAATAAAATTTTGTTTCTAAATTAAATATTTTAAACTAAAATCATTACAAATTAATCAATCTTAAATTGTAAATCTTAAACATAAAAGAATTTTAATTTCAAAATCTTTGAAATAACAAAGAATTTTCAATTTAAATATTAAAAACTTAAAAATTGTCTATTTTAAATCTTCTACAATGGCTTAAATTTTTTTTTTAATAAAAAAGAAATAATTTGAAAGTAAAAAAATTCAAAATAATTAATATTGAATTCTAAAGCTTAAAAATGAAAGGTTTACAAATTCCGAATCGCTAATATTTCAGAATTTTAAATTGTATATCTTAACAATTGTAGAACTTTTTATTTTTAATTAAAAGTTTTGTAAATCTAATGATTATTATTTCAAAGATTTCAATTTGCTGCATTCAGAATTTAAAACTTTTGACTTTATATTAAAAAAACGCATCCCAATTTAGGAAATTTTATTTATACACCTTTGAAATTCACAAGTTATCAATTTTAAATAATCAAAGTTAAACTGAGAAAAAAACATTCAACAAATATTTTTCTAAATTATACACGTTATGTATGGAAGAATTTGCATTAAAATCTGCCTGAAATTTTTTTATTGTGAATTCTCTTTTGTTAAAGCTCCTTTGGCTTTAGTAAACACATTCTCATCACGTGTATCAAAAAAAAAAGAACAACAAATTTTTTTTAATTTAAATTAGGGAGAAAATTGGATACCAATATTTTATTGTAGCTTGTGTCTTTGTTTAAACAATTTAATTTTTTCAATTTTTTTATTTTCAAAATTTTCAAAATTTAATTACAAATCCTAAAGATTGAATTTTTGTTATTTTTAATCTTCAAAATTAAAGTAAGGATTTAAAAAAAAGTTGAAAATAACTATTTGTAAACTGAAATCATTACGTGTCAATTAATCTTGAATTTTACATCTTAAAAATAAGAGAATGGAAGAATTTTAAATTTCGATTAATTAATATTTCAGAATTTTAAATTGTAAATATTTAAAATTGTAGATCTGTTAGTTTTCAATTAAAAGTTCTGTATTTCTAATAATTATAATTCAAAAAATTTCAATTTTTTAAATTCAGAATTTAAAGCTTTTGACTATATATTTTAAAATATATTGAAATTTAGGAACTTGTATTTATACCACTTAGAAATTCCAAAGTTTTCAGTTTCAAATCATCCAAATTAAACTGTTAAAAAACATTCAAAATTACGTTTTTCCCACATTACGAAATGGAGAATCGGCAATAAAATCTGCCTAAAATTTAGTGATTGTGAATTCTCTTTTGTTAAAGCTCCTTCGGATTTAATAAATACATTCGCATCACTTGTCTCATGGAAAAAGGGTCAAAATAAATTTTTGAATCTAATTCCTTATATTTCTTCTTATTTCTTACGATCTAAACAAAAATGATGTGTCTAATCAAAAATGAAAATACTAAAAAGAGAAGAGTTTAAAATTGCAAATTTTTCAAATTAAAGTCTTCAATTTCAAATCTTTAAAGTTGAACTAAATATTTTTAAAAACATTTAAAATATCATAATTTTGAACTTTATATAATATTTAAAATAATGAATTTCAAACTGTATACATCAGGTATTATTAAATCTTTTGTTGTAAATTTAAAAACTATAATTTTTTTATTGATAGTTTATAGAATTGACGAATTTTTAATTACAAACTTAAAAATTACGATTTTTTCCATTTTGAATCTTTAAAATTAAAGCAAGCATTTCAGAAAAGGTTTAAAATAAACTATTTGTAAACGAAAATCATTTCTGATCAATAAATCTTGAATTGTAAATCTGAGATATAAAATAATTTTAATTTGCAAATCTTTAAAATATTGAAGAATCTTCAATTCTAAATCTTAAAAGCCACAACATTTTATATTTTATATCTTCTTAATCGGACTAAGTATTTAACAAGAGTTAAAAATAAAATATTTTAAAATAAAAAATTCAAATTAATTAATCTTTAACTGTACAGCATTCCATTTGTTGCATTCAGAACTATAAACTTTTGACTTTATAGTTTAAGAAACATCGAAATTTAGGAAATTTTATTTATACAACTTTTAAATTCAAGGTTTTTAAATTTTAAATTATCAAAATTAAACTGTTAAAACAAAATTACGTTATTCTAAGTCATCCACATTACGAATTTAAGAATCTGCAATGAAATCTGCCTAAAATTTAGTCATTGTGAATTCTCTTTTGTTAAAGCTCCTTAAGCAATAATAGACACACTCTCATCACGTATCTCATGAAAAAAGTTAAAATAAATGTTTTAATTCAATTTAGGCAGAAAATTTATTACCAACATTTTGTTGTACCTTGTGTCTTTTTTCAAACAATTCAAGTTGTTTACATGTGTTGCCATTTTTCACGATTCAAACAAAAACTAAAATTTTTTAGATCTCTTTTTGGTGAACAACTTTTACCTATTCATTTTTTTAAAGCTTGATTTGGTTTTCCAAAAATTTAATTTAAAAAATCTCAATGTTTTTTCACGATTAAAGCAAAAAATTTGCTTCCTAAAAAGAATCATTAACAACAAATTTCTAAATCCTTTTCGGATTAAATAAATTAATTATTAATTAATATGGTTTTATTGAATTCTAATGAAAAACTGTTTTTTTAGTAAATAATAATTAAAAATAAGTGGCTTATTTTTTATTTTTTAATACTAATTATTAAATGTTATAAATACACTCTATATGTCCCAGAAACCTCGTACCGCCAAAAACCAGGACATTGCTTTTTAAATTTTGAGCAGAAAAGTTCTTTGCCATTTTTCGAAATTCTCAAAAATAAGCGAGATATTCAATATGTCTTTTGGCCAATCAGCGCGCTTGGCGGGAACAGCGCCAGTGGCGTAACAGCGGTCAAGAGCCCCCGAAAGAATTTTGTTTGTTTATTTATGTTTGAACCGAAACAATGCTTGACGATAACGAGATGTTTTTTATTTTCAATTGGCGTGATTGTAATTTTTCCAAAAGTTTTTTTAAAAACAAAATTGATCGTTTTGTCTTTCGCGATTTCGAACTTAACAGAATTTTTGCAATTCTGAAAAATTACAATCACGCGAATTGAAAATGAAAGACATCTCGTCATCATCAAGCATTGTTTCGATTGAAACATGAATAAACAAAAAAATTCTTTCGGGGGCCTATGACCGCTGTTACGCCACTGGCGCTGTTCCCGCCAAGCGCGCTGATTGGCCAAAAGAAATATTGAATAACTCGCTTAGTTTTGAGAATTTCGAAAAATGGCAAAGGACTTTTCTGCTCAAAATTTAAAAAGCAATGTCCTGGTTTTTGGCGGTACGAGGTTTTTAGGACACCCTGTATAATATATAATAACAATTTATTAAGATGTTTATTTCAAAATCCAGATTATTTAATTTAACACAGCCATTTTTATTTGAAAAATTTTTTATTAAGGACTTATAATATAGATTTCGGATTTAGTGAACGGCGTCTCCATTAGTACTAGTAAGTCTGTAGTGGCAATTATGACAAGCGTCATAAAAATAAGCCGCCAATGTGATGATTCCAGACACCTAAAAAATTGTTTATATCAATAGTTTTCATTTCTCTTAATAAAATAAAAAAAAAATATGTTGGGACTCTTGGAAAAATTTATTTGGTGATTTATATTAATTTAATTATGATTTTATCAACACACCAGAATTCTTTTTCCTCTTTACAAAAAGAACAATTCTGCTTGTCTCAGATACATTATTTTTTTCAGACTCTGCTCCTAATTTTGACAACTTTTTGAACTGCGCTTGCGTCTCGACGGCAACCTGATTGGTTACTATTAGCGCGCGAATTTTAAATTAGAAAAATATTCTAATTTGATATTTATGATAAATAATGATTGGGAAGTGTATCAAAAATAATTTCCTAATACTAAAATATAATTTTAAAGTGAGAGACGAAAAAATATTTTTATTTTCTTGCACGAAAAGGTTATTAATTCTAACCTCAAAAAAATAAATTCATGTTTTGTAATTTTAGTGATTTTATTTTAACTCAAATTCTTGGAAATAAAGAAATGAATTCTGAAACTCGACAGAGACGAGATTAATCATTGGGATAAAAAAAATGTTTTCTTTCACTAAACTCAGAATTCATAACGTCTTTTTAATTAAAATGGAATTATTTTTTATCTGTCACCCCAAATCTTGTTTTAGGAATTAAAAATTACACTTTATGCATTTCCTAATCATTATTTATAATAAATATTATTTTTGAATATTTATACTATTCAAAATCGGCGCGCCAACACTAACCAATCCGGGCGTACGAGCGCGACGCAAGCGCAGTTCAAAAAATGCGCAAAATTGGGAGCAATCTTTTCAGATTAAGTAATAAATTAATTCCTTCATTAGCAATAAATTTAATAATATTAAAAATAAATTATCATTTGATTCTTACCTCGGATGCTAAGAAAAAATTTCGCCATACAAAATTCAAGCGAAGACCAATGATGATGGTAGCAAAAATATAACAAACTGTCATCAATGCGCAATAAATAAGGTCCTGGAAATGTATAAATAAATAAAATATCAAATGAGAATAATTCAAAATTTTTTAATTTAAGCCTATGGTGAAAATATTCGAAGTACTTACGAATTTAAGATATTTTTTCTTAAATCCATTTCTGATGTTTCTTAGATAGATCGACAGTAAAGTTAATGAAATACAGAATCCTATTATGGATATAACTTCAGAATATGCTGTATACGTGGTTGGTAAATTCGGTGACAATTTTGCAATGCAAAATAGGTAAGAGGTGTTTAAAATCTGAAAAAGAATGTTCTTTGATTATACATACTTTAGCCATTTATTTCCAATAAAAAAAATTAAAAAATTTCAATATGACACATATTTTATTCATTTATTATTAATTATTTAGAAAGTTAATATTATTAATAATTTTTTAAAGAAAAGTTAAATAAAATATGTAATAAATTAATTTAATTTCAGTGTGGATAATAATTCAGATTGATAATATTTCATATTTAAATTTACTTATTCAATAAATAAATAAATTTATTTACCAATTTAACCATTATTTTTAATTTACATGAATTTATATTTATAGTGTAATAATATAATTAAAAATAAATTTTTTACTTATTTTAATTATAATTATAAATTATTAAATATTTTCAAAAAATTAAAAATTTTAATTTTAGGGTGGTTCAATAATGGATATTTCCCATAAAAAAAGACGTTTTTGTAAATTTTATTCGAAATCCTCAATTTTATCTCAATTGAATTAAAACTCAACAATTCTGCTTACAATTAGCAATAGAATATGAATAAAATATCAGTTTTTAAATATCACCCTCATAAGTCTATAGGGTCCCAAAGAAACCCCATAGGTGGAAAAATTGGTTTTTCGAGATTTTAGCGCTAATTATAATTTTTTTACGATTTTTTTAATTAACCTTGTTTCTGCTATGTACAATACTATATTATGCTGACAATTAAATGTTTTAATACATTGTTTAAACAAATTATTATTGCTTTTAGCAATTTTCTCATGGAATAGAGTTCAGAAAGTCGCGATTTAAAAAAAAATTTAACTTTTTGTTCAATTTTCAATTATAGAGAGGTCCAATTGTAGTACAATAATGTTAACAATAATTAATGTTTAAACAATTTATTATTTTATTCAATAATATTCTCTCAGAATGATGCTCGAAAATTGCAGATTAAAAAATCCACTTTTTGTCTAATTTTAAATTAAAATGAGTTAAATAATTAATTACTTTTTGTTCGTTTCTGACTTTTTTCCCATTTTTAATTGAAGTGAAGTAACGATTACTTCAAGTTAACAAAAATAATTGTTTAAACCATTCATTGTTGTTTCTGACTATTTTTATGTACAGCAATGTCTAATAGTTGCGTTTGTTTCTGAGATTTAAACATGTCTTCTGTTGGAAATAATTCAGAATTTTGGTTCGACAGAGAAGGGCCGACTACGGGTACCAATGAACTTGACCTTGAATTTGATTTCAAGGTTATTTGAAGGTTAAAGTGATTTTTTAAAATGTGAACTTCTAGGTTCGGCCCGAGATTTGAACAGAGCAGAAATTTTACTTTCAAAGTGACATTTTTATGGATTTTATGACAAGGTTAAATGAAGGTCAAATTTTTAATAATGTTTAAATAATGAGTGTTAACTCGGAATAGAGTTTCAGGACAGAAAAATTTTTTGGACAAAAGTAATCAGAAACAGCGGGATCATCTACTGGTACCAATGACCTTGACATTGAAATCGATTTTCAAGGTTATTTTAAGGTCAAGGTGATTTTTTAAAATGGAAACCCCTACTTTTGACTCTAGAATTAAAAGAAGCTGTTTCCAACCTTAAGTCCAAGCTAATATTAATTATTTTCATGGCCTTCATAAAAGTATCATTTTAAACCTAAAATTTCCCGATTTTTTCAAATCTGGATTGAAAAGTAGGGCTTCCCAATTCAAAAACCATTTTGACCTTCAAATAACCTTGCAAATCGAATTCAAGGACAAGGTCCTTGATACAAGTAGATGATCCCTCTGTCTCTAATAACATTTCTTCGAAACATTTTACTGTTCTGAACCTCTATTCTAAGCTAACACACATTGTTTAAATACTATCGAAAATTTGACCTTCATTTGACCCCTGTATGACCTTCATAAAAATCTAAGAAATTTAAATTAAATTAAAATCTAAATCAAAAATCCTATTTAACGTCCAAAAATCAAATTGATGAAAACTCCTGTGAAAAACAAAAATCCAACGACTAAATTTGGACCACACCGAACAATAAAATAAAAAAAATGTTCCAATTGCAATCTGAAAAAAATCCGTGTTAAAAACAAAAATTTCAGACAGAAATAAAAAAGAGGAAAGAAAAATTAAAAGGCAACCAACCACATCCCCTTCATACAACACTTTTATCAAGGCAAGGGAAATATTATATATTTTTCTTTCCTCTTATTTATTTTGGTATGAAATTTTTGTTTTTAACAGGGACTTTTTTCAGATTGCAATTTGAATTTTTTTTTATTGTTTGGTGTGGTCCAAAGTTGGTCGTTGAATTTTTTTTACAGGAGTTTTCATAAAAATATCATTTTAAACGCAAAATTTTCCGATTTTTTAAAATTTGGGTTCAAAGTAGGGATTTCCATTTCCAAAAATCACTTTGACCTTGAAATAACCTTGAAAATCGAATTTATGTCTCCGATAACTTTTGTCTGAAACATTTTGCTTTTCCCAAGCTAACTAATCTGAGCTAACACCCATTATTTAAAACTTATAGCAAATTTGACCTTCCATCGATCTTGTCATGACCGTAATAAAAATTTAATTTTGAACGTAAAAGCTCCAGCTTATTTAAAATCTGAGTTCAAAATTAGGGGTTTCCATTTTAAAAAATCACGTTGGACATCAAATAACTTTGATAATCAAATTCAAGGTTAAGGCCATTGATACCAGTGGATGATCTCCCTGACTTTGATAACTCCTGTCCGAAACATCTTGCTGTTCCCAACCGGCATTCTGAGCTAACACTCATTATTCAAGCATTATCTCAAACCTGACCTTCATTCGACTTTGTCATGAACGTATTAAAAATATCATTTTAAATGTAAAATTTCCCGCTGTTTTCAAATCTGCGTTCAATAGTGGGGATTTCTATTTCCACAAATCACTTTTGAAATTCAAATATCCTTCAAAATCAAATTCTAGGTTAAGGTCATTGATACCCGCAGAAGAGCCCCCTGCCTCAAAAAACTTTTGCCCGAAACATTTTTCTGTTTACAACCTCTATTCTGAGCTAACAATCATTATTCAAACATTATCTTAAATTTGACCTTCATTCGACCTTGTCATGACCGTAATAAAAATATTACTTTGAACGTAAGACCTCCCGCTTTTTTTAAATTTAGGTTCAAAAGTAGGGATGTCTATTTCAAAAAATCACTTTGACTTTCAAATAACCTTGAAAATCGAATTCATGTCTCCGAAAACTTTTGTCCGAAACATTTCGCTTTTCCCAACCTCAATTCTGAGCTAACACCTCTTTTTTAAAGTTATCGCAGATTTGACCTTCATTCGACCTTGTCATGACCGTAATAAAAATATTATTTTGAATGTAAAATTTCCCGCTTTTTTAAATTTGAGTTCAAAAGTAGGGGTTTCCATTTTAAAAAATCACGTTGAACATCAAATAACCTTTGAAATAAATTTCAAGGTTAAGGTCATTGATACCAGTGGATGATCTCCCTGACTTTGATAACTCCTGTCCGAAACATCTTGCTGTTCCCAACCGGCATTCTGAGCTAACACTCATTATTCAAGCATTATCTCAAACCTGACCTTCATTCGACTTTGTCATGAACGTATTAAAAATATCATTTTAAATGTAAAATTTCCCGCTGTTTTCAAATCTGCGTTCAATAGTGGGGATTTCTATTTCCACAAATCACTTTTGAAATTCAAATATCCTTCAAAATCAAATTCTAGGTTAAGGTCATTGATACCCGCAGAAGAGCCCCCTGCCTCAAAAAACTTTTGCCCGAAACATTTTTCTGTTTACAACCTCTATTCTGAGCTAACAATCATTATTCAAACATTATCTTAAATTTGACCTTCATTCGACCTTGTCATGACCGTAATAAAAATATTACTTTGAACGTAAGACCTCCCGCTTTTTTTAAATTTAGGTTCAAAAGTAGGGATGTCTATTTCAAAAAATCACTTTGACTTTCAAATAACCTTGAAAATCGAATTCATGTCTCCGAAAACTTTTGTCCGAAACATTTCGCTTTTCCCAACCTCAATTCTGAGCTAACACCTCTTTTTTAAAGTTATCGCAGATTTGACCTTCATTCGACCTTGTCATGACCGTAATAAAAATATTATTTTGAATGTAAAATTTCCCGCTTTTTTAAATTTGAGTTCAAAAGTAGGGGTTTCCATTTTAAAAAATCACGTTGAACATCAAATAACCTTTGAAATAAATTTCAAGGTTAAGGCCATTGATACCAGTAGATGATCTCCCTGCCTTTGATAACTGTTGTCAGAAACATTTTGCTGTTCCCTACCTCTATTCTGAGCTAACACTCATTATTTAAACATTATCTCAAATTTCACCTTCATTCAACCTTGTCATGAACGTAATAAAAATATCATTTTGAACGTAAAATTTCCCACTTTCTTAAAATTTGGGTTTAAAAGTAGGGATTTCTATTTCAAAAAAATAACTTCGACCTTCAAATAACCTTGAAAATCGAATTCATATCTCCGATAACTTTCGTCCAAAACATTTTGCTTTTCGCAACCTCTGTTCTGAGCTAACACCCATCATTTAAAACTTATCGCAAATTTGACCTTTATTCGACGTAGTCTTGATCGTTATAAAATAATAATTTTGAACGTAAACTTTCCCGCTTTTTTCACATATGGGCTCAAAAGTAGGGATTTCTATTTCCAAAAATCACTTTTACCTTCAAATAACCTTGAAAATCGAATTCATGTCTCCGATAACACTCATTATTTAAACATGATCTCAAACTTGACCTTCATTCGACCTTGTCATGACCGTAATAAAAATATTACTTTGAACGTAAAATTTCCCTCTTTTTTCAAATTTAGGTTCAAAATTAGGGGTTTCTATATCCAAAAATCACTTTGAACTTCAAATAACCTTCCAAATCAAATTCAAGATTAAGGTCATTGATACCAGTAGATGATCCCCCTGCCTCTGATAACTTTTCTCCAAAACATTTTGCTTTATCTAAACTCTATTTTGAGCTTGCCCCCATTATTTGAAAAAATTTTAATAACGTTGAACTTCAAATAACCTTGAAAATAAAATTTAAGGTCAAGGTCATTGTTTCGAGTACCTGACCGCTCGGCCACTTCAACTTTTGCCTGAATCATTTTTCTATGTCCAACCAAAATTCAGAATTATTTCCCATGATAGATAAAAATAACCCCCCCCCCCCTACTCCCTGTACATTAGGATAAAAAATTGTACCATTTCTAATAATTTAAACGTAACTGGCACGTTAATTCGAAAAGATTTCGTTTCCTCCACTTCCACAATACTACTTTCATTTTTATTTAAGGAAGAACGTGTGTCGCTATTTCTGTGATGAGAATGCCTTCTGTGATGAGAATGTCTTCTGTGGGATGTCTCATATGGCGCATTTTGATTTTTTTCCAAAGCGCTCATGTAAGCTTTCTTAACACTCAACAGCTTATGTGACACGGTTTTTCTTTCCTCCGGGGTCATCTTTGGTACGTCTGATCTGATTCTTTCTGAAACTGCTCTTAAAGTCTCGCTCAACATTATCAGTTTTTCACTAGTTATCTTCTCCGACAATTCAAGTTTTATTTGTTCCAACGTTAATAAGATAACTTCTCCACTATCCGATGTACTCAATTTAGCATTAGAAGGTGCTGGCGATGAATCCATGTTAGAAGCTTCAGGTTGTGTAGATATTGGAAGATCAAATGAGTGAGAGGCTTTTTCATCTAAACTCGAGAGTGCAGATTGTATTCCTAGGATTGATTCCGCAACATCTTTATTATCAGCTTCTATCGTTTCTGGATGGGGCACTGGACAAGGTGAACTGGATGGATCTGTTGATGTTGGATAAGGAGGATCCATCTGGCTAATTTGGAGTGCCCTTTTTGAAAAGTCTAATGGATAGGCAGCTGGTTCTCTGCTAATCATTGGTGTTTCCAAAGTTGGTTTAGCTGGATAATTGGATAGTTTTCGGCTCATGACTGGATCCAAATTCGGCTCACATGGATAAGGAGGATTTGCTTTTTTGTTAGTTGGCATTTCTCATCTAGAAGGTGCCGAACTTGGTAAGCATGAATGGTGAAATCAGATCTTCCTTGATGGTGTTGATTTCTAAATTGTTGACAAAGTTTTTCTTTCTGAGGTAGAGTCTTTTACGATTCGCACTAAAAATTAAAACAAGGTACATTGTAGATAAAGTAAAATGTTAATGTGCAGAATTCCTAAAATTAAACCATGAATCCAATTATCAAGTTTGGACAACCACCATAAAATGTTCCTATTGAGATTTGAGAAAAGATCAAGGAAAACACATTTTGCTCATAAAAAAGAAAACAAAATAATTTTTTTCCTTAAACAATACAAAAAAAGAGGAAAGCAAAAGGAGAAGACAACCAACTAAATCCTCTGTCTTCTCTTTTTTATTTCTTTCGTCTTTTTTATTTCTATTGTTATCCAATCACAACAATTAAATATCTGCAAGAATAAACACCAAAGTTTCGGAACACATACAGCACCCTTAACAAAGCAAAGCAAAAAAAAACCAAGCCGACTGGAACTGCACGAACAACACGAATCTCTCTTCCTAAAACAAGAGAATCAAATGAGGTTCAAAATAAAAACCTATCATAAACATTTTATTTTTTATTTTTTGTTGCCTTGAAAAGGGCGCTGTATGAGTGCTGCATTTGTTTTATTTAATAATGTAATAAAATAAGAATTTATTATTATGCTTAATTAAAAAAATGTATAAACATTTAGAGTTTGTCAAAATAATTATTAATGTAATAAAATAAAAATTGATCTTTAGCATTTAAAATAAATAAAATATAAACATTTATAATTTATCAATGTAACCAAATTGATGTAACATATTATTACTGTTATTTTAATTATGGTGGTCTGACATTTGTGACCGTTCTAATATTTCAAAGTAATCAAATGTAAAATATTAAAATGAATTAACAATTAGTGAAATTTATTTAAATAATTTTTGTCTACAATAAAATGGACTATTTTTGTGTTTTTATTATAGAAATGCCAAATTTTGTATAAAAAATAATTTATAAAAGTGAGTGTGTGGTTTTGTTGTAAACAATTTATAAAAGTGAGGATAAAGTGATTATGATTCCATGGAAAATCTGAGGCGTAAAGAAATGAGTTTTTGAACAACATTTTTGTGATTATTTTATTATTTTTTTACAAAAATACCAATATAAATACAAATACAAATACCAAAGCTGGAAAAGGGATAGTATGTGACCAAAATTTTTCTCTTCCCTTTTTCAGCTCAAAATATTTATTATTGAATTACATTTTTGTGACTATTTTCGTATTTTTAAAATAAAAATATACATAATGATGATTACAAAGTGAGTATTGTTCCATGGAGAAACCAAAACTATGAAAAAAGTCTGTTACTGAACAACATTGTTGTGACTATTTTTGTATTTTTTAAATAGAATTACCAATATTTTATTTTTACTAATTTTGATTGCTGGAAAAGGGATAGTATATGAGGTAATTTTTCTATTCCCTTTTCCAGCTAAAAATATTTATCAATATAATAATATAGGAATTGATTATTATGTTTAATTACAAAAAATGTATAAACATTTAGAGTTTGTTAATAAAACAAAATTTATTTAACATATTATCATTGCATTGGTTATTATGCCGATTTGATATTTCGACCATTTTAACATTTTACATTAATGAAATGTACAATATTAAAATTAATAAACAATTAGTTACCTTTATTAAAATAATTTATAAGCACAAACAAATTAATTATCCTTATGTTTTTTCAGAGCAATGCAAATTTTGTTATAAATAATTTTTAAAAGTAAGTGTAAAGTGATTATGGTTCCATGGAAAACCCGAAACGTAAAAGAATCAGCATTTGACTGACATTTATGTGATTACTTTTGTACTTTTTATGGCAAAATACCAATGTTTTCTTTTCGCTAATTTTAATTTTGATTTATTAAATGTTTAAGAGGACTACCATAGAGTTGGAAAAGGGATCGTCTATGACGAAAATTCCCTTTTCCAGTTGAAAATAATGATTAATTAAATAAAATAATAATTAATTATTATTTATAGCAAAAAACTTATAAAAATTTAGAATTTCTTGAAGAAACCAAATTTATTTAACACATTAGCATTGCATTGTTAACTATACTAATTTGATATTTTTAACATTTTAATATTTCAAATTATTCAACTGTTAAATACTGGAATTATGCAATAATTAGTGAAATTTATTAAATTATTTTAAATCTGTAAAAAAAATCTGCTTATTGCCGTGTGTTTTT
>JAAAKG020102131.1:19826-39272 GCA_010014905.2 Druon quercuslanigerum | reverse complement strand
CTCTTAGGAGATTTTTTTTAAACTGAAAATTTTAATATTCCATTTTTAGTTAAAAATGAATCGCTGATAGCTGAAAGTATTTAAAAAAATACAAAAAGCGTTCGCAAAAATCAAATTTTAAATTTATATATATTTTTTTGAAAATTGTTTTAAGCTATGATGAAAACAGTGGGTGCTTTTTGGGTTTGAGGGATAAATTTGGTTAAATTCATCCATCCAGAAATATTTTATTAAAAATCATTGTTATTTTAGATTCACACAATAATTTTCGAAATTTTAAACATAAAAAATTATTTGAAAAAGAGAAAAATTTCATTATTGTTTTTGTAATCATTAAAAACTTATTTATGAAAAATTTTAATTATGGTTTAAATTTGGGAATTTTACAATTCGGGAATTTTCAAATTTGAATATTTTATAATTCGACAATGTCCTGTCGGCAAATTTATCATTCGGTAATTTTCCAATTCGGTAATATTATTAACTGCGGGTTGAATAAATAATTCAAAGGGTAAAAATAGTTTTAAAAAAATGCGCAAATAGGTATTTAAAAAAAATCGTTTGAGAGATCTCATTTTTTTCCAACACTTTTTTTTTTAATTCAGCAGCTCAATAGCTGCAAGATAAATTCTCATTTTTTGAAATCAAAAATTGGATTTTTTGAAACTTTCTTAATTGTACAAAAATTTGACATTGAACTAAAAAAATTAACCTCTATTTTCATCATCCCTTATAACGTTTTTTAAACAAAATTTATATAAATTTAAAATTTGATTTTTGCGAACGCTTTTTGTATATTTTTAAATACTCTGCACATTTAAAAAATGCATCACCCAGAAATATTTTGTTTAAAATTATTATTATTATTATTTTGATTGGAAACAATAATTTTCGAAATTTTAAACAGTAAATTTATTTATTTTTTTAAATTTCATTACTGTATTTGTAATAAAAATATATATTTAAAAAACAATTGTGATTGTTTAAATTCGGGAATTTTACCTTGCGGAAAATTTTACAATTCGGGAATTTTCCAATTTGGATATTTTAGAATTCGACCATTTCCTTTCGGGAATTTTCCAATTGGGTAATATTATTAACTGTCGGAAATTTTGTTGTTCAGGAATTTTAGAATTCGAAAATAATATAAAACATGGTGAATTTTATTATTTCGGAATTTTTTAGTCATCCCGAGTACGAAGGTAAAATTTTATATATATATATTTTTTATAAATTTTATTATTTCACAATATTTTATAATTGAGCCAATTATCAATGAAAAATTTTGAAAATTACGAAAAACAAGGAAACCTCCCTACAGTGGATAGTCGTTAATTAAGAGCATAAATAAAAGAAAACGAATTTATTTATTTTTTATTGTTTAATATAAATAGTGTCTTACCCATTAATTTAATTAAATTTATTGTTTTACATGCATTAATATTTTTAATTGACCATTATCCACTTTGGGTTCCACTACATACTGTAAGGAGGTTTCCTATAGAAAAAAATTCAAATTTCTAAAAAAAACCTAATTTTAGAAATGAACAAAAAATATATTTTTTATAAATTTTTACGTTCTTCAAGAAAAATATGTTTTTATTTAAAACATTTTTCAACTCTTCGGAGTGGATTTTGCTTACGGATGGCTACTATGGATCAAGAAAAAATAGTAATGACAAGAAATATTATAAGTTTGCCAATTTTTTTGTTTTGTTTAACACTAATTATTGGTATTTATTGTTCCAAAAGTAAGTTAATAACTCAAATTGCGCATTATTTTATTTTTTAGGTCGCGGCCAATCCATCTATCCATAGAAAAAAATATTTATATTTGTTAGAAGAAAATTATCTTCAGCAGATAGAAAGTTAGACATCTCGAACATTGCAAAGCCTGAGTATGCGAAAGCATGATGGAGAAAGCAAAATATTTTTTTCATTCAATAATGATTCTCTTGTCAAGTATTCAATGAAAGAAATTTTTTTTGTTCGTCGAAGAATATGTTTTAAATAGCTATCATATAGCTATACTAATTCTATAAGGAAATATTAGAAAAAAAGTAAAAATTTTAATATTTGTGTAATTATGAAAAATATCTGAAGTAATTAAACTTTTTAAGGTTCTTGAGTTTATTTTAAATAATTTTTGTAGTTTACAAAAATGATATTTTACATTTACACTTTGTTTGAAATTATTCATCATTCACAAATTAATTAGAAATAATTATTTACATAACAATTAATGAATAATTCCAGAACTAAAAATTAAAGGAGAAATAACGCGAAAATTGCAACCTAAAATCTCTGGAAATAGTTTTATTTAAGCATAAATACTGAATATAAACATGAGTTTTTTTTTCAATTACTTAGCAATTTGGATGAATTTTTATTTATTCTTGACTGAAGAATCTTTCATAATTTAAAATTCTACTTTTTTGTTGAATAATTTTTTCTTTTTAAATTCAACTTTTTTATTTAAAATTTAATTTTTTTGGTTGAAATGTCAATAGTAACCTTTTTCGTTGGGAATTCAAATTTTTTGTTAAAAATAATTCTCTTTTTTGTAAAAAATTAATCTCTTTATTTGAAAATTCAGCTATTTTCTTGAAAATGTTTCTGTTTGGAACATTAATTTTTTCGCTAAAAATTAAATGATCGATTTCTGAAAAATGTATCTTTTTTAGTTAGAATTTCAATTTTATAGTTCGAAAATTTATATATTTTGTTTAAAATTAGTTTTTTGTCTCAAAAATTAATTTTTGATTAAAAATGTAACTATTTTATTTGTGATATAAACTTTATATTTTTGTATGAACATTCATACTCAATCTACTTTGGTAAAAAATTAATTTTCTTTTTTGAAAAAGCATCTTCTATAGTTGAAAATTTAACAGGCTATTTAAAATTAAAAAATTCTAGTTAAAAATTAATTTGTTGGTTAAATATTTATTATTTTAGTTTAAAATTTATCTTCTTGGTCGAAAATGGAACTGTTTTGTTAAAAATTAATTTTTAACTGGAAAGTTATCCATGCTAGTTAAATATTCACTATTTTAGTTAAACATTTATCTCTTTTCTTGAAAAATTTATTAATTTTTATTTATTATTATACATTAAAATTTTTCAAAATTTAAAGAATTTGTTAAAAATAAGTTTCTTTTGTTTAAGATTAACGTTTTAGCTAAAAATTTACCCATTATATTTTTGATTCAAAATTTTTTTTTTGAAGATTTATTATTTTAGTTAAAAATTTATCTGTTTGTTTGAAAAATGAACTATTGTGTTGAAAATTTTATTTGTATAGTCAATATTTCCACTGAAAAGTTAACTATTTCTGTTCTTTAAATTTATCTTTTTTAGTAAAAAATTTAATTTGTTGGTTCAAAATTTAATCATTTTGTTTACAACCAATTTTTATTACTAAAAATTAAACTGCATATTTCACTTCATATTGGATTGAGATTTATTATTTTAGTTTAAACATCCATAGATTTGTTTAATAATTCATCTAGTTGTAGAAATTTAATTTTTTTACCATTATATTTTTAAATAAAACTGTAGCTATACCATTTTGAGTTAAAAATCTATCCCTTTTAGTTGAGAATACAACTGCTTGGTTAAAAATTTATCTTTCCTGGATAAATTAATTTTTTGTTGAGAACTTTTTTTTTAATTCGTATTTTTTGTTGCAAAAACAGGTATTTCGAAAAAAACTTGTTTTTTTGTTGTTGTAGAAAATGAATCTTTTTGTTTAAAACTTCATTTTTGTTAGTTAAAAATTCGACCAGTTTGTTGAAAGTTAAACTCTTTTTTTTTAATCAATTTTTTTTGGTTTGTTAATCATTTTAGTTAAAAATTCATCTCTTCCGTTGGAAATGTAACTATTTTATTAGATTATTTAAATTAATTTTTTTAATTTAAAATTGAACTATTATATTTGAAGCTCCATCATTTGATTCGAAAATTCATCGCTATGGGTTAGAAGTGAACTATTGTGTTGAAATTCGTTATTTTTGTTTAAAATGAATTGTTTACCTAAAAATTTAATTATTACATTTTTGGGTCAAAATTGAACTTTTTATTTAAAATCAAAATAAAATATACTTTTATATGAATAAGTTACTGCAAAGAAATCAGAACATAAGAAGGTTTACAAATTTAGAAGCAAAACGACTATTCAGTAAAAATTAATTTTTCTGTTAAACATTATATTTTTGACTAAAAGTTAAACTAATCCATTTTTCATAGAAATTTTATCTTTTTCAGTTAACTATTTACTATTTTCTTGAAAATGTTTCCTTTCAGATTAAATTAAACTGTTTTTGATTTTGAATTAAAAATTTTGTTATTTAACGCCGACGTATTTTGTTAAGAACTATTCTCTTTTTAATGCAAATTATTCTTCTTGTTTAAAATTTTATTTTTTAGTGAAGAAAGTAATGATTTGGTCAGAAGTTGAACTCCTTTTTTAAAAAATTAACTTTTTTGGTTGAGGATTGATGGTTTTAAATGAAAATTCATATCTTTTGTTGGAAATTTATCTATTTTAATAAAAATATTTTTGTTTTTATATTTATTTATTTTGATAATGATATTGATATAGACCAGAAGACAAACAAAATTAATATCTGAAATTAATAATAAAATATTTCCTTGTCAATAAACTTAAGATCAACAATTAAAATATTTAAATTTTTCTAGTTAAAGCTTTATCATTTTATTTGAAAATGTATCCCTTTGGTTAAAAATTGAACTACTTCTTCGAAAATGTGTTGCTTTTGTTGTAAGCTAATTTTTATCTGCAAATTTATTAATTCAATTTTTTTTAAACTTTATATTTTTAGTTTAATATCCCTAGTTTATTGTGTTTTTTCCTGAGAACATATTTTTCATATATAAATAAAAGTAACTAAAAAAGTTACGTTATTTTTTTTTTTTTTCAAAAGTAACGAAAAAAAGTTAAATTTATAAACGGCCATGCTATCGATAACCACGGCCAGTTTCGATTATTTTGACGCAAGAAATTCAAAAGTCATACTGCGCGCATTTTAGAAAAAAAAATTTATTTTCAAAAATTAAAAATCTGATTATTGTTGAAAAATCTCTGCTGAAAAATTTTCCTGAAGCTTTGTAATGGTAACATTTTCGAAAACTATTTATTTCATTTGATAAAATGTTTCTCAATTTGAAAAGGATTTCTCAAAATATTTATTGCCATTTTTAGCATTTTAAAAATCGGTTTTTTATAGTCAAACTTTTTTCATTTAATAGTTTAAAGTTCAAAAACTTCCTCTTGAAATCCAGAAGTTTTATTCTTTTCAAAAATTCTCTATTTTAACTAATTGTAAGGATCAGAATTTTTTGTAAAATTCCCTGTTCCAATTCATAATTTACACAGAAATACCAGTTTCAACACAAAATTGGTTAAAATTTAAAAATTCCCTCCCTCAACTCAGAATTAAAATTCTTTGGAAAAAGTTCCTGTTCCAATTCAGAATTTGGTTTCTTTTCAAAAATTTCCAGTAAATTAAAAAAGCTCAGAATTTTAAAAAATTTAAAAATTCCTGGTTCCAATTCAGAGTTATTATTATTATTATTATGGATAAATTGCAGTTTCAACAATAAATTTGTAAAAATTAAAAATTCCTTGTATAAATTAAAAGTTAAATTATTTTTCTTTTAAATAGGTAAAAAATCCTTAAAATGATTACAAATTTAATTAAAAGTCTGGAAACATCTACATGTTGTTCTACATGTTTTCAGACTAAATATATTTTTAACACGATGGCCAATTTTAATCTATAATTCCAAATATCTTATAAAATACTTTAGCTATGAAAAATGGACGTAACAAAGGTTGATGAGACATACGGCTGTAAAATCAACATTGACCTTGAAGTCAATTTTCAAGGTCAAATTTAGTTAAGACCCTTTTCTTAAATGAGAACCCTTATTTTTTAATACGGATTCGAAAAGAGCGGAAAATTTCAGGTAAAAAATCACCTGTGGAAAAATGTTTTTTGTGACCTTGGAAAGGCAAAAAATTACAAAATCCATTTTTCCACATGTTATTTTTGACGTAAAATTTCCCGCTCTTTTCAAATCCGTATTGAAAAACAGGGGTTCTCATTTAAGAAAAGGGTCTTAATTCAATTTGACCTTGGAAATTGACTTCAAGGTCAAAGTTGATTGTACAGCCAAATGTCTGGTCAACCTTTGTAGTGTCTCACTTAAGGTCTTGTCTCCATTTGACCATAAAAATTGACCTCAAGGTCAAAATTTATGGTACAGTCAAATGTCCCCATCGGTTCTGGTCAACCCTTTTCGGAACCATTTCTCCGTAGATGGAGTATTTTAGAAGATATCTAGTCTTTTCTCAGACATTTGACCTTAACTTTTATCCTTCGAAGGTAAAAAAAAAACATTTTTCCACAGTTCATTATTGACGTGAAATTTCCCGCTCTTTTGAAATCCGCAGTCAAAAATAGATGTTCTCATTTAAGAAAAGGATATTACCACCATTTGACCTTGAAATTGGATCTCAAGGTCAAAATTAATAGTACAGTCAAATGTCACAGATATGTTACGACTTATGTTAGTATTTAGATACTGACCGCTAGTATCCAGTTTTTTCCTGTTGCATTGAATAATCAGCGCTTTAGTGCATTTAAAAAAAAAAAATTAATCCGACTATCTTGAATAAATCTAAATTGACTTGAAGTCTTGAATGCTGAATACCTTTCTGATTAGATGCTAGTTTCATTTTCTTCTTTGGAGGCAAACAAGCTCAATTAGAGATGACTCCTGTTACGTAACTTGGAAGATTTTGTGCCGTATCGGTTCAGGTTATCTCGGTGGCACTGATTACGTTACACCTGAACCACAGATAATGATTGATACGCCACGCCGCGACACGGCGTATCAGCGGCGTGGCGTATCCTGGCGCGCAGTATCTCCGATCGAACCAACTGAGCGTTAACGGACCAAGGATGACACAGCTGATTGTGGCAAGGACGTGTTCTCTTCTTATTGTTAGCGGTACAACTTCTTTCATTTTTATTTGTCAGCCAGGGATCGCCGACACACTGCATTAGTTCAGGTTACTTGGCCACTGTGCCATGTCTCTTCAAATTGAACAAGACACTTCTTCAAGATGACCTGCAATTAATAAAGTTCAAACATTTTCTATTAATAAATCTAACACTAATGAAATTCTATCTGAGTGTTTTTAGTGTTTTAAAGAGCTTACGGGCATTTATTAGAGTTATAAAAGCGAATGTAAGATACTGTCTGCATTCATTTTTATCCGGGATTCTTTTTTATGTGTTCTGATATGATCTCACAAATAGTCTATTTTAGTACCAGTCTCTGTCGTCTTGGTTAGTTTGAATACTTCATATTGATCAATGATCCGAGATACAGAACTAAATTGATTCAGAGGGTGCATCGTTTCAATTGTTCCAAACTTCAATCTCATAAAAACAAAAAATGGATAAAAAGACTAGAGTTTGTAACGTTTTAGGTTGGACAGAAATCTTCAGCATTGAGTGAATTTGAAAGTCCAAAAGATCTAACAGTTTGAGCACGCACGACGTTGACATACTATCCATGTCATTTGGGGTTTACGTTGGTTTCTGAACTTGACAGTTTAGAATTTGTTTTGTCAGATTTGCTTATTGATAGATGATTCTCATTTCAAGCCTATTTTAATCCACAAATCGACTTTATTTTATTAAATTGGTGAATCAAACTGAAGTGGGATTGCTGTGTGTCTTTAACTGTTTTAATGCCGAATTAAGTCCTTAATCGAATCCCAGTTTTTGTATTTTTAATATCAAAGCCAGAGAAACTTTTTCGGTTAACTGCCGAACTCACAAATGACTGCCAAAAAAACATCACGAATGCTACAAAAAATATATAAAATATACAGTTTTTTAGATATCATGCTTAGAATCATTTGGACTTTATAGTAGACTCCTGAGAACGTCGTTTATAGAATGATGAGATCAAAGATTTAAATACTCATTTAGAATTTTTCACTTTGAGTTTTAATAATGTTAAGATCAACTGGAGAAACTCTTTACCATCTAATATCTATAGTGAGATTTTAGAACACGATTTTTACAACAAGGACAAAGAATTCTAAAACGCACAAGGATTAAATAATAAATTTCAAAATTTACTTTCTAACAGTTTTCCTCATGAGTGATTAAATATTAATAAACACAAGGATTTAATTAATGCAGATAATGATCATCCTTAGATTGTTAGTTTGGGTAATAAACAAATTCCTGATAAGATTAATGACGTTTTAAAATTAGGAAATAAATTCAATCTATCCTTTTTTACAAATAAACGTAATATAGTTTTTGACATAGGTAAAAAAGTTTTGTCTAATATTGGGTTTATTAACAATTCAGAAGAACGTGATATGCCTAGACATAGAATCCTCAATTCGTCACAAGATTTTTTGCACAATAATAAAATTTTACATTCTGATAGATTTTTTGCACGAAAAATAAGAGAACTATACATAAAGAAAACTTAAGAAGGACCCCACAAAAATAATAGCCAGTAAAACAAAAGCACTTCTAAAAAACACTTAACTTGACAGAGAAACAATGTGTAAATAAATATCTAAATATCTACTAATCCCATCACTCCAAGACTATACGAACTCCCAAAAATCCACAAAAACAACATTCCACTCAGGCCGATAGTCAGCGCAATAAACTCATCTCTCAAACTAAACTCTTTTGACTTTATGAAAAAGATACAACAGATTCGCATTCAATTCCAAGGCAGCATAGTAAGTTTCGACGTAACATCTCTCTTTACGAAAGTACCAATCTCTGATACAATTGATATTTTTAAATATTTTAAGAACTTCCCGTCCGAGCTCATACCTTTGATAGAGCACTGTCTCAATAATACTACTTTTCCTTCAACAACCAATTCTATGAACAAACCTCAGGAGCAGCAATGGGATCTTCAATCTCACATATAGCCAACATCTTTATGGCACATCTAGAAATCAAAATTTTCTATTAATCCAAGCTTAAACCGGAATTTTGGTACCGTTACGTGGACGACACTTTTGTAATCTGGCGACATGGATTAAATGAACTAAATAAGTTTTTTGATTTCATCAATCAATTACATCCTAATATCCAATTCACCGTGGAAATTGAACAAAACGGAACATTGTCTTTCTTGGACTTACTAGTTTAGAAAACATCGGATAATTATCGGACATTAAACTTAAAGAAAACCCACCCATACAAACAGATACCTACATGCCTCCTCTCACCATCACCCATCTCAAAAAACAATAGGTCATCAACTCCCATGTATACAGAGCTGTCTCCATAGCAGATAAAGGTAATTTACAAAAGGAATGACAAATCTTTAAACAAATCCTAATACAGAACGATTACACAATCAAACAAATTGATAAAGCAATAAGAAAATACACCTCAGAAAACAATTCAAAACAACCTACTAAAGAAAGAGAGAGAAAAACGACCACCGTCCTACCCTACCTCCAATGTGCCACAGAACAAATAGGAAGAATGCTCAACAAACACAACGTCCAAATCATATTTAAACCACCTGCGAAAATAGGACAACTTCTAAACAACCCTAAAGACAAAAAGGCACCTATCAATGATCCAGGAGTATATAAAATTCCTTGTTCTTGTGGCAAAGTCTATATTGGAGAAACCGGGAGAGCGGTGAGTCAACGTATAAAGGACATGAGAGTAAAGTCAGGCTAAAACATTTTACGCAATCAGCACTAGCTGAACATTATATTGAAACAGGACATAACATTTTATTTGATAAAACAACCGTCATCGCAAAAATACACAATATTTTTCCAAGAAAACATAGAGAAGAAATCGAAACCTTAAAGTACCCTGACAACATCAATAGGGACAACGGTTATGATACCAATACCGATTTGGCTTTCCGTACCCCCGGATTTTTAAAAATAAGACTTGATTGACATCATTTAAACTATCACATGAATCTTTTGGTAAGCAAATATAAATTTTATCATAAATATTTTGTTACTCAATAATTATCCAAGAGAATTTGTTCAAACACACTTTAATCATAATATTAAAACACGTAAAAATCCTTTACCTAATGTACCCAATTCACATCTAAATTATAATGCAGATTTTAAACCTGTTTCTGTTCCGTTCCATAACAGTCTGTCTTTTGAGGTAAACAGAATTTTGAATGATTTTAATATTAAAACAACATTTACGATTGAATCTAAAGTAGATAAGTTTAGAAACTTAGGAAAAGATTTTCTTTATATTTTTCAACTTTCGGATGTAGTTTACAAAATCCAAACAACCATAAAGTTACAGCGAATCATCAGGTAATAACTGGTCATCAATTTGATTAGGAACATATTTTGGTTTTAGACCATGATCCTAAAGAGTTTAAAAGACTTGTAGCTGAAATGTTCTTTATTAAGAAAGAAGGTGATAATTGTATAAATGTATTAAATGTCCTTAATAATGTTAGTATTGTATGCAACATTATATTAGATTCATTAATTTAATACCCAATGCTCCTTTTTTTATAGACTCTTTTGTTATTAATAATTCATCACATCTTTGACTTGAAGTAAGCCATCAACATGAAGCAGAACGTGAGTTCTAGTTCCTCTCTCAAATCTAAATTCAAAAGTGTTTTAGTAATTTTTGTATATAAATAAAGTTTTGATGATCTCCTTTTCTTTTACACATGATAGAATTTCTATTACCAGCACCACAAATAAGTTTTGAAAATTTTTAACTGTTTAATTTTACTTTTTGATTATCGTATATGATTAGCTTTGTTTTCAGTATTTTCAATTTTGGCTATATTTTTACAGTTTAACAATTTTTAAAGTAAGAATGCGGGATGATAAAGAGTTTTAAGAACATGTTTTAATAACCGAAACATGATTTCTTGTATAATATTTATGGACTTATAATTTAACACTAGATATCCTCTCGAAACGTCGACTAGTATACTTAATAAAGGATCTTCTCAACATCATTACGGTCTTTTGTCTGATCTGAAGTATACTATATATCTCGATCAAATGTTTATATTTTGTTCAATTATGAAATTATAGAGAACAATAGAGAAAAATTGCAGTGACACTCAGTGTAGCCGCGTGTGGATTCTCGCAGCACTCTTCATCGACCCTCTGAAAACTCACGAGACAGGCTCCCTGGAGCGCTCGTAATTAATTACCCTTTCATTTTTATGAGATGCAGACCAGTTAGAAAAACTGAAATCATGAAGTTATCGCTTGATTCAATTTTAATGAGCAGAATAAGTTTATTGACATAATTTGAAGAAATTGAAAAAAAGATTCATCATAATCGATTAATATTTGTAGTAATAATTGAAACATTGAACTATAAATAAAATCGTATCCTTTGCCGAAAACTTGACATCTTCTCCCACAATCTGAATAGGTAAGTTATTCTCCATTGATGTCAAAATTTTCCAAGTTCGTGGCGCCACCTCAGTGTTATATTATAAACTAGAATTTATGTATTTTAAGTACATATTGGTAACCAGAGGGCGCTTTGTATATAGAAACTAAATTTTGTTTCCATTTCTTCAATGGACCCATAACACGCCTTGTGTTAAAAAAATAAACAATAAATAAATTAAATTAAATTAAAAAATAAATTAATTAAATTTTCTAATGAAAATAATTCTCTGATGCTTTTTTGTTAATTACTAAATCCAAGTGACAGAAAGGAAAGTGCAAATTAAGAAATATTTTAAAATGAAAACTATTTAAATGATTTAATGCAAATAATTCATTTAAGACTTTTTATGTTAATGATTGGTTAATTATTATTAGCTTATTAGTTTCGTTTATATTATTAAATTACATAAGGATTGAAGTTAAGTAAAGTTTAACTAAGAAAATAGATTTAATTTGTACTTTGAGATTATGTTATTTTATATGGGGTATGATTTGTATAATAAAAGTTTATCTATATTTTGAATGTCAAGTTTTTGACCGATTTTCATGAATGTCTTTTTCAACTTCTTTAAATGATATCAATAGACTAATTCTGCTCATTAAAATTGAATCAAGCCGTACCTTCCTCATTTCAGTTTTTTTAACTGCTCTGCACCTCCAAACAATTAAAGGGTCATTATACACGAGCAATTCAATACGCTCCAGGGAGTCTGCCTCGTGAGTTTTGCGAGGGCCGATGGAGAGTGCTGCGAGAAACCACACACGGCCACACTGAGCGCCACTGCAATTTTTCTCTACTATCCTCTCTAATTTGATTTTAAAACAAAATATAAACATTTTATGCAAAAACCGACTCCGTCCAAGCCGAGAGATTAATATTTAGATGACGTATGCAAGAAACCAGACAAAAATATTCAAAATTGCGGACAGAATCTTAAATTCTTTTTTATAACTCTAATAAATCCCCTTAAGTGCTCGGAGAAATTCTCACGAGCATGATAATATGCTCGATGTTTCTGTGATTTGAGAATTTAATGAGCATTTATAAGCATTTTGAATTCGGATTTAAAGCATCATATTTTATAACTTTATAATAATAATATTATTATTACTACAAAGTTAGAAAATGTATCTCTTCAAATTGGTAAGTGCACCTAATTTAAATGGTAAAAAATGAATCTTTTTGCTTGAAAATTAATATCATTGGTTTCAATGTAAAATAATGAAAAGGAAATAAGGAATTTAAATTATATTGTATAATGAGCTATAGGATTGTTTTTTCTTACCATTCTTTTTGTGATTTTTGTGGTTCAGAAGCAAAAAGTATCTTTAAAAATCTTCAATGGTTTCCAAAAATTTATAACCTCTTTTAAGACTGCATCCGGTTGAAATTTCGTGTAGATAATCCTGAAAGAAAGAAATCAATAATTATTACAAAACTCTGTTAGTGATATTACTGAAAAGGAATTAAATTATTAATACGTGATAAGAATCTTCATGTCAAAATAAATACATTTGCGAGATTGTGATATCTGCCTGATTTTCTTCTTATTTTTTTTTAGTTTTTTTAACTGAAAATTTAACTGAGACATTTTTGGAAAAATTATTCCTTTTTCGTTGACTATTCAACAATTTTGTAGAAAAATTCATTTTGTTTTCAATTCATATTTTTTGTTAAAGATTTATCCTCTTTGTAAGTAATTTCGACTGCTTTCCATTATATTTTTTGTTGTAAATTAATATTCTTTTATTGAAAATGCCACTACTTAGTTAAAACCATTCTTGGTTGAAAATGTACGTAGTTTTTTGTAAATTTGTCTTTTTTTGTAGAAAACAAAAAAACTTCTTTATTACAAATTAAACTATTTGGTTAATTTAAATGCTGTTTTAAAAAATTATTTTATTATTTAAAGATGCATCTCTTTGGTTAAGAATTTTTCTGTTTGTCAAAAAGTGTTTTTCTTTGTTAAAAATAATTTTTTAACAAGAAATTTACCTTATCATTTCTAAGCTAAAATTTGAGCGTTTACGCTAAAAATTCCACTTTCTAGGTTTGGAATTCAACTATTTTCTAGAGACTTCGCATTTTTGGTTTGAAAATCCATCAACTTGGTTGACATTTTTGCTCTCTCTTGACTGAAAAATCTTTTCTGGTTGAAAATTTATCTCTTTTGTTAAGAATTCATCTTTTTGGTTAAATTGGACTGCTTTTTACTTAAATTTTTTTTTTTGTTGAAACAGTAACTACTATTTTTTGGTTAAAAAATAATTTTTTTTATTGAAAATTTAACTATTTGGTTGAAAGTTGAATTTCTTTCTTGTTTTGATTGAAAAATCATCCATTTGGTCGATAGTTAAGCTTCGTTGTTAAAAATTCAGTTTTCTTTTTGTTAAAAATATTTTTCCTAACTGGAAATTTCTATATTCCATTCCTGGCTAAAAACGGTGTTTTTTAGTTAAAAATTCAACAATATGGTTGAAGGTTTATGTACTTTTTTCGTATTTTTTGTAAAAAGTTAATTTTTTTTATTAAAAAATTAATTATTTGGTTAAAAGTTGAATAATATTTTATTTTATTTTTTAAAAATCCATCTCTTTCGTTAAACATGTAGCTATTTTGTTGGAAATTCGTTTTCAGAACTTAAAAATTAATTTTTTAACTCCTAATTTACCTATTCCATTTTTGGTTGAAAACTCATTTTAGTTGAAAATTGAACTGCTTCGGGTTAAAAATTCAACTACTTTGTAGAAAAATCGTCTTTTTGGCTTGAAAAATCAAACGTTTGGTAGAAAAATAAACTATTTCGTACAAAATTAACTAAATTTGTTGCAAAACAATATTTTTAGTTTGAAAATTCAATAACATTGGTAAAAAATCAAACTATTTCATTAGAAGATAATATATTTATTTTAAAATTCAACTATTTTTTAGATATGTCGCCTTTATGATTTTAAAACTCAACAATTAATTTTAAAAAATTTCACTCTTGACAGAAAAGATTTTCCTCGTTGATAATTCATATTTTTGAATAATTTCCACTGTTTTTTATTATAAATTTAAATATTTTTCGGGTTAAAATATTAACTAATACAATTTTCGTTGAGAATTAATATGTATTTATTGAAAATTCAACTATTTCGTTGAAAGTTGAACTCGTTTGTTAAAAATTCATTTTAGTTGAAAATTAAACTCTTTTATTGAAAAAATTATAATTTTGTTAAAAATTCAAATAGAAGAATCTCGATGTAAAAAAATGTAGTCGCGGGATTGTGATATCTACAGGATTTTCATGTCCTTAATTTTTATTAATTTTCTTACAGAACATTGAGCCTAACCATTGTTGAAAAACACATTTCTTCAGATGAAAATTTAAAAATTTGGTTGAAAAAAGTATTTGGTTATCAATTCATCTTTTTTAACATTCATCCTCTTTGTTATTAATTTCTACTGCTTTTTATTTTTAAATAAAATCTTTTTCGGGCTCAAATATCAACTATTATATTTTTTGCTTAAAATCAAATTTTGTATTCAAAATTTGTTTAATTTTTTATTTTTTATGGAAATTAATTTTATTAACTGAAAATTTGACAAATTTATCTTTTGTTTAAAAATTCACCTATTTTATTAGTGAAAAATCCCTTTCATTGGTGAGAAAACAGAACTTTATTGTTAAAAATTCGTTTTTTTAACGTTATTTTTCATGACCGGAAATGTATATAATCCATTTTTGGATAAAAACAATTTGGTTGAAAATTTTTGTATTTTATTTTTTGTTCGTATTTTTTTGTAGAAAGTTCATCCTTTCAAATAAAAAAATAATTCTTTTCTTGAAAGTTGAATAAAATTACACTTTATTATTTAAAAATCCATCTCAGTAATTGAAAATGTAATTATTATATTCAGAATTCGTTTCATTAGGTTAAGAATAAAATTTTTGAAATTACAATTTAAATATTTTATTCTTGTTTCAAAACTTATAGTTTTTTGTTGAGAAGTGAACTACTTGGTCATAAATTATTTTTCTGCCAAGTTTTGGGTTAAAAATTCAATTACTTTCTAGAATTTTTCTCTTATTTTAAATTTAAATGTTTTTTTTTTCGGTTGAAATATAAACTAATATATTTTTTGTTAAAAATTAATTTGTTTTAAATAAAAGTTTAACTATTTGTTTGAAAATTAAACTACTTTCTTGAAAATTGCTTTTTTTTGCTTGAAAATTAATTTCCTTTACTGAAAATCGAACTAATCCATTTTTATTACAATATTAAACTATTTTGTTGAAAGTTAAACTACTTAGTAATCTTCGTATTGAAGATTCATTTCATTGATTGTAGACTGGACTATTTCTTGAAAATACTGTTTTCTTTGGTTTAAAATTAATTTATTTTTTACATGAAATGTAACTATTCCATTTAGTTTTAATTCCAAGTAATCCATTTTTGGCTTAAAATGGTATTTTTTTGTTATAAATTCAACAACTTAATTGAAAATTTTAATATTTCATTTTTTGTTTGTATTTTTTTTGTTTTTGTAAAAATTTAATTATTTGGTTAAATTTGCATCAAATTTTATTTTATTATTTGAAAATCCATCTCTGTGGTAAAAAATTGAACTATACTGTTGGGAATTCAGTCTGTCAAGTTAAAAATACATTTTTTAACTGCAAATTTAAATATTCCATTTTTGGATAAAAACTCATTTTAGTTGAAAATTGAACTACTTGGTAATAACTGAACTCTTTTTATTTTTAGTATTTTCGGTTTAAAAATTCCACTATTTCGTAGAAAAATCTTATTTTTAGCTTGAAAAATCAACAATTTGGTACAGAATTAAACAATATGGTTAAAAATTAACTTTCTTGTTAAAAATTAAATAACGCTGGAAATACATCAAACGATATGGTTAAAAAATCAAATATATTCATTTGAAAATTTAATTATATTTTAGATAATTCGCGTTTATTGTTTTTTTAAGATTTCCACTGTCTTTTATTTTAAATTTCAATATTTTCTTGGTTTCAATATTAACTAATAAATTTTTATTTGAAAATTAATTTTATTAGAAAATTGAATTATTTTTCAAAAATTCATTTTTTTGTATTCATCCTCTTTGTGATTAATTTATACTGCTTTTTATTTAAAAGTAAAGTCTATGGTCTGAAATATCAACTATTATATTTTTCATTTTACATGATTTAAAAATTTTTAAATTTCACTATTTGTTTAAAAGTTAATCTTCATTATCAAAAATTCATTTTTTGTTAAAAACTATTTGTTTTTGTTATAAAGCGAATTAAAAATTTAACTAATCTATTTTTATTTAAAAATTTAAATTTTTCATTAGTTAAAAATCCATCTCTATGGTTTGAAAACTAAATTATTTTTTAAATATAAATATTAAGTGTAAATTAATATTCCATTTTTGTTTAAAAATCATAGTTTTTAATAATTTTGGTAGAAAAATAAATTATTTGTTTAAATGACAAAATATTTATTTGAAAATTCTGCTATTTTTTAGATCATTCGCATTTATTGTTTTAAAAATCAATAATTTAATTTAAAAAATTTTTCTCTCTTGGCAGAAAAGACTTTCCTTGTAGAAAATTGAGCTTTTTCATTAATTTCACTGTCTTTTATTTTAAATTTAAATCTTTTCTGAGTTGCAATATTAAATAATACAATTTTCGTTTAGAATTAATATGTGTTTATTGAAAATTCTACATTTTGTTTAAAAGTTGAACTCCTTTGTTAAAAATTAATTTTAGTTGAAAATTGAATTATTTTTAAAAAATTCGAATAGTTAGTTGTAAAACTAAAAAAAAGGAATCAATTGTAATTCAAAATTCGATTAGTGTTTCCTTCATGTCATGTCATTTCTTACTGAAAATTTGGCCAATCCAATTTTAGAAAAACTTATATTTTTTAGTCAAAGATTCAACAATTTGGTTGAAACATTTTTTTTTCATTTAATATTTTTTTTTAATTCATCCTCTTTGTGATTAATTTATAATGCTCTTTATTTAAAAATTAAATCTTTTTTGTTGTGAAATATCAAGTGAATGGTTTGAGAACTGAATTATTTTTTAAGTATAAATATAAAGTGCAAAATTTAACTATTTTGTAGAATTTTTGTCTGTTTGTATTCAAAATCATAAGTTTGATAGAAAAATAAGCTATTTTTTATATGATTCGTCTTTTAGATTTTAAAATTCAAAAATTTGATTGAAAATTTTAGATTGATTCAACTACGTGGTTGAAAGTTAAACTTCTGTGTTAAAAATTCATTTTATTTGTCAAAAATTCATAATTTTATATAAAACGTCAACTATTTTTTAAAAAATTGAATCATTTTGTTAAAAATGCAACTATTTGATTTTGTAACTGAAAGAAACCAATCAATCATTATTACAAAATTCTGCCGGTGTAATTACTAAAACGGAAGCAGATTGTTAATATATGACAAGAATCTCCATGCAAAAATAAATGTAATCACGAGATTGTGATATCTACAGGATTTTTTATGATCTATAGGTATAGTTCATATGAAGCAGACATCTCAGGAAAATGTTGCGAAATATATAAAAGGATTTTTTTCTCCTTATCTGAAATCTGAGGTCATTAATTACTTGGCGACACATTGTGGGAGGTGAGATTTGCCATTTAATCAGACAAATTGATTTCTCTTACGAAAAAGAGACACGCCATTGTGAAGAATTATCGGGTCGACGTTCGATCAATTCACTTGACGGTATGACGAATCGATATTGGCCACCGAGTATTACAGAGATGTTCTGATGTAATTTATACCCTACTACAATGGGTCCCATGTAAAATTAAAAAAAAAATAAGTAAATAAATTTTTGTTTAAACAATTTTTTTTAATACTATGGAATATTTAAAATAGTGATTTTGTTTTACAAGTAAGCTTTTTTTCTTTTTTCGCCTGCCTTCAACAATTATTTCTTATATATACTACTATATCTTTTGGTTAAATAAATTTTCAACTAATCAGTCGAATTTTTAAACAAAAAATTTTTAAATTTCTACAGAACATTTACAACCAAATAGTTGCATTTTAAAGCAAAAAAACGATTTTTAACAAAACAGTTGTATTTTTAAATAGTTAAATCTTCAAACAAAAAATATAGCATTTTTAGAAGACCGTTTTATTTTCTACTCGAACTTTTCTACAAAAAATATGAATTTTTATTAAAAATAGACGAATTTCTATCCAAAAAGAGGAATTTTCAATAGAGCAGTTAAATTTTCAACCAAAAAAATTACTTTTTAAGAAACTTGTTGAATTTTTAACATTCAATAAAAATTCTTAGTACAATGAATTTTCCACCAAACAGTCGAATTTTTAAAGAAAACAGATTGAACTCTATCCAAACATTTACAACGAAATAGTTGAACTTTCAAGAAACAGGGACAAATTTTAAACAAAAAAGTTACATTTTAAACCAGATAGTTGGACCAAAAACCAAAACGACGATTTTTTTAGAATAAAGTTCAATTTTTCAACCAAGAGAATTATTTTGTTACCAAGAATGATGAATTTTTAATTTAAGAGGACCAATTTTCTATCCAAAAATACAATTTTTGATTAAAGCAGTTTAATTTTCGACCAAAAATAATTACTTTTTAAGAAAATTGTTGAATTTTCAATATTCAATAAAAATTGTTAGCACAATGAATTTTCCACCAAACAGTCGAATTTTCAAAAAAAAAAAGATTGAACTCTATCCAAACATTTACAACGAAATAGTTGAACTTTCAAAAAACAGGGACAAATTTTAAACAAAAAAGTTACATTTCTAACCAAATACTTGGGCCAAAAACCAAAAAGACGATTTTTTTAGAATAAAGTTCAATTTTTCAACCTAGAAATTTTTTTTTACAAAAAATATGAATTTGTAATCCAAGTGGATCAATTT
>JAAAKG020102131.1:2356-19726 GCA_010014905.2 Druon quercuslanigerum | reverse complement strand
ACCAAATAGTTGAACAAAAAACCAAAATGACGATTTTTTTAGAATAAAGTTCAATTTTTCAACCAAGAACATTTTTTTTGCCAAGAATGATGAATTTTTAATACAAGAAGACCAATTTTCTATCCAAAAATGCGAATTTTAATCAAAGCAGTTGAATTTTCGACCAAAAATTTTCGACTCACCTTTTAAAAAAATTGTTCAATTTTTAACATTCAATAAAAATTGTCATCACAATGAATTTTCCACCAAACAGTCGAATTTTTTAAGAAAAAAGATTGAACTCTATCCAAACATTTACAACAAAATAGTCGAACTTTCAAGAAATAGGGACAACTTTTTAACAAAAAAGTTATATTTTAAACCAAATAGTTGGACCAAAAACTAAAAAGACGAATTTTTTAGAATAAAGTTCAATTTTTCAACCAAGAACATTTTTTTTACCAAGAATGATGAATTTTTAATCCAAGAGGACCAATTTTCTATAAAAAAATACGAATTTTGAACTAAGCAATCGAGTTTTTAACAAAATTAATTTTCAATGAAGCGCTCAAATTTTGAAACAAAAAAGATTTGACTTCAACCGTAGATTTACTGCAATTTTTAACCAAAAAATTTTTTTTTACTCTATACAAATTTACAGAAAGAAATTTCAATCAAATTTTTAAATTTTCAATGTAAAAATATAAACTATCAATTAAAACATTAATTTTTTAACAAAATCTGAATTTTTTGCCAAAATATTATGAAATTGAATAATTAAAAAAACATATTTACAACATAAAATTTTGACTTTTAAGGCAAAAAGATGAATTTTCTACAAAATATTTGAATTTTCTACTAAAATCTATATATTTTGTATTAAAAATAAAATGGGTAATTTTTCAATTAATAAAATTTATTTTCAAGAGAAAAAGAGGATTTCCATCAAAATATTTGAATTTGCAAAAAAAGAGATGAATATTCAACTAATAAAATGCATTTTTAACAAAGTCGTTCAATTTTCAAAACTTTTGTGTAATTTTTACAATACAAAAATATTCTGACTGAAAAAGTTTGTTAAATTTCCCAATAAAATCAATCAATTTTCAGATCAAAATTGATTAGTGAAATTTTCTTTTAAGAAAATGAATTTTTAACTCAAAAAAAGAATTGTTAACAAAATAGTTAAATAATCCACTTTACAAACAGAAACAGTTTTATTTTTGTATTTTAATTTTTTTATTTAATTTTTTGTTCTGTTAAAAAGTAAAATATTGTATTTTTACTTTGGAATTTATGTCGCTTGGTGAAAGATTCAAATACTTGGTTCAAAGTTTTAGATGGTCATTAATCTTTGTTGTAAAAAATTAATCTTCAAAATAGAAAAAATTAACTTGTTCGTCATAAATTCAACTTTTTGTTTCTAATTCAAAATAAAATATTCTTTTATTGAAAAATTAACTATTGTTTGAAAAATCAACCACTTTGTTTGAAGCTTAGCTACTCTGTAAAAAAATGTGTTAAACATTCATAATTTAAGTTAGCAATTAAATAATTTTTATCGTAAATTACATTTTTTCTTGAATATTCATATTTTCAGGCTGAAAATTTAATTTTTTTTATAGAAAATGTGTCTTTTTGGCTTGGAAGTTCAACCA
Organism: Druon quercuslanigerum; assembly: GCA_010014905.2. Lineage (NCBI taxonomy): Eukaryota > Metazoa > Arthropoda > Insecta > Hymenoptera > Cynipidae > Druon > Druon quercuslanigerum. The sequence goes on along the minus strand of JAAAKG020102131.1, from coordinate 18,089 downwards.
TTTGGTATAAAATTAAACTGGTTTGTTAAAAATATACTTTTTCATTAAAAAGTCAACTACGCTGCACAAAAATAAAACTATTTAATTGAAAATTTGAAAATTAAACTACTTTCATGAAGATATGTTCGGGGGGAGTGTCAAAATTAATTTTTTCATATGGACATGTAGCTCAAATTGATCTTGTTTGTTGAAAATTACTTCAACTGTTTTGTAAAAATTCAACATTTCGAAAATTAGTTTTTGTTTTAAGTGAAAATTAAACGATTTCATTTTTGGTTAAAACTTTATACTTTTTAGTTTAAAGTTTCGTCTATTTGGGTAGAAAATTATTCTTGTTTCTTAAAAGTTTTTCATTATGGTTAAAGATTCAACTATTTTGTAAAAAATTCTTTTTTTATTTGACTTTAAGTTATTGAAATTTTTTTTTTTAATTAAAACTTTATCTTTATTATTTGAAAATTCAACTACTTGGTTAAAGATTCATTTTTCTTGATTCCAAATTAATTTTCTTTGCGAAAAACTTGCCTATAACTATTTTGTAAAAAATTATTATTTCTTTATTTAAACTTTAACTGTTTCAAAATTATTTTTTTTTAAATTGAAAATGTAAGAATTCCATTCAGATTAAAAATATATTATTTAGTCTCAAATGTAACCATTTGGTTAAAAATTAATCTTTCTTAATTGAAAATTAATTTTCTTCACTGAAAACTAAAGATGAATTTTTAGAGAAAAAGATGCACTTTTAAACAAAAAAAATTTTTTTAATAAAATGATTATTGCACTACCAAAAAAGACACATTTTTAATAACTTTCAAGAATTCTCAACCAAAAAGTTGAATTTTTAAGAAACAAAGAAAAATTTTTTAATTGTAAGTAAGTATATCAAATGCAAACCAATTTTTTAAATTTAAATCGGAAAATTGAATTTTGAAAGGAAAAGATTAATTTTTAACAGAAAAAAGCGAATTTTCAGCAAAATTCAAGAATTCTTTATCAAGAAGTTGAATTTTCAACTAAAAAGGATGAATTTCTTACAAAATTCGAAAATTCTCAACGAAAAAGTTGATTTTTAGCTAAAAAAGATGATCTTTGAGAAAAAAGATGTATTCTTGAACAAAAAATTTAATTTTTGAACAAAAAGAATAATTCAATAAATTTCAAGAATTTTGAACCAAATAGTTTAATTTTTAACTAAAGAAGATTAATTTTTAACCAAAAAAAAACGAGGTTTTGACCAAATTCAAGAATGATGAGCCAAAAAGTTTACTTTTCAACTAAAAAAGATTTTTTAATCAAAAGCATTAATTTACGACCAAAAAAGACGAAATTTCAATACAATTTTAGAATTGAATACCAAAAATGTTAATTTTTATCTAAAAAATATTAATTTTTGAACCAAAAGATTAATTTACTACCAAAAGACAAATTTTTAATGTAATTCAAGAAATCTTAACCAAAAAGTTGAATTTTTAACAAAACAAAAAAATTTTTTAAGCAAAATTATTAATTTACTACCAAAAAATATGAATAAAAAAAATACAAAATTCTAAAACAAAAAGTTGAATTTTCAATTTAAAAAGATGAATTTTTAATCGGGAAAATTCTGAACCAAAAAGTTCATTTTAAACTGAAAAAGATGAAGTTTTACAGAAAAACATTTGCTTAAAAAAATTCCATTTTAAATAAAAAGATTAATTGACTACCAAAAAAGACACATTTTTAATAAAGGTCAAGAATTCTCAACCAAAAAGTTACATTTTTAGGATACAAAGAAAATTTTTATAACTTGTAAGAAAGTTGTTCAACTTTAAAATCCAGTTGTTACATTTTTAATCGAAAAATTGAATTTTTAAACAAAAAGATTAATTTTTAACAAAAAAAAAACGAATTTTTAGCAAAATTCAAGAATTTTTTACCAAGAAGTTGAATTTTCAACTAAAAAGGATAAATTTCTTATAAAATTCGAAAATTCTCAACGAAAAAGTAATGATTTTCCCCTAAAAAAAATGAATTTTGGGAGAACAAGATGTATTCTTAAACTAAAAAATTAATTTATAAACAAAAAGAATAATTCACTACCAAAAATGACGAATTTCTAATAAATTTCAAGAATTTTCAACCGAATAGTTTATATGTTAACTCAAGAAGATTAATTTTTTACCAAAAAAAAGAAGTTTTGACCAAATTCAAGAATTATGAACCAAAAAGTTTAATTTTCAACTAAAAACAACCAAAAAAGACGAAATTTCAAAAAAAATTTAGGATTCTGAACCATAAATGTTAATTTTTATCTAAACATATGAATTTTTGAACAAAATGATTAATTCACTACCAAAACACAAATGTTTAATTTAATTCAAGAAATCTCAACCAAAAAGTTGAATTTTTAAACAAAATGATTAATTTACTACCAAAAGAGATGAATAAAAAATTTTAAATTCTGAAAAAAAAAGTTGACTTTTTAACTAAAAAAGATGAATTTTTTAACAAAAAGATTAATTCACTACTAAAAAAGACAAGCTTTAAATAAAATTCAAGAATTCTGAACCAAACAGTTAAATTTTTAAGAATGAAAGAAATTTTTTCTAATTTTTAAGAAATTAGTTCAACTTTAAAACCTAGCTGTTACATTCTTAATCGAAAAGATAAATTTTCAAAAAGAAAGATTAATTTTCTACAGAAAGAAAACGAATTCAAGAACTCTTTACCAAGAAGTTGAATTTTCAACCAAAAAATATTAATTTTTAGAAAAAAGATATACTTTTAGACAAAATAAATAATTTTTAAATAAAAAGAATTATTTACTGCCAAAAAGACACTTTTTAAATAAATTTTAAGAATTCTCAACCAAAAAGTTGAATTTTTAAGAAACAAAGAAATTTTTTTAACTTGTAAGAAAATATATCAAATTTAAACCAACTTGTTAAATTTTTAACCAAAAAGATGAATTTTTAGAGAAAAAGAATTCAAGAATTCTCAACCAAAGAGTTGTAATTTTACGATAGAAAGAAAATTTTGTTAACCTGTAAGAAAGTTGTTCAGCTTTAAATCCTAGTTGTTATATTTTTATTCGAAAAAATGCACTTTTTAACAAAAAGATTAATTTTTAACAGAAAAAATGAATTTTTAACAAAATTCAAGAATTCTCAGACAAAAAGTTGAATTTTTAAGAAACATAGAATTTTTTTTAACTTTTGAGAATCTAGATGAACTTTAAAACCAACTTGTTAAATTTTTAACCAAAAATATGAATTTTTAGAGCAAAAGATTAATTTTTTAGCGAAAAAAACGGATTTTTAACAAAATTTAATCATTTTGAACTAAAAAATTAAGTTTTCAACTAGAAAAGATAAATTAAAAAAAAATAATAATAATTCACTACTAAAGAAGGCAAATTTTCAATAAAATTTAAGAATTCTCAAGCAAAAAGTTGAATTTTTAATCAAGAAAGCAATTTTTTCTAATTTTTAAGAGAGTAGTTCAACTTTAAACCCTAATAGTTGTTACATTTTTAATCGAAAAAATGAATTTTTAAACAAAACGATTAGATTTCTACAGAAAAAACGAATTTTTAACTAAATTCAAGAATTCTCTACCAAGAATTTGAATTTTCAACCAGTAAAGATTAATCTTTTACAAAATTAGAAAATTCTCAACCAAAAAGTTAATTTTTAACTAAAAAAGATAACATTTTAGAGAAAAAGATGTACTTTTAAACAAAAAAATTTATTTTTAAATAAAAAGATTATTTTAGTAGCAAAAAAGACAAATTTTGAATAAAGTTCAAGAATGCTCAACCAAAAAGTGTAATTTTTAAAAAACAAAGACATTTTTTTACTTGCAAGAAAGTAGATCCCCTTTAAAACCAACTTGTTAAATTTTTAACTGAAAAGATGAGTTTTTAGAAAAAAGATTAATATTCTAGAAAAAAAAAACAAATTTTTAACAAAATTCAAGAATTCTCAACTAAAAAGTTGAATATTCAAATAGAAAAGATTAATTTTAAAATAAAACGAATAACTCACTTTTAAAGAAGACAATTTTTAATAAAACTCAAAAATTCTCAGGAAAAAATTCGAATTTTTAACTAAAAACATAAACTTTTAAACAAAAAGATTAATTTTCTACAGAAATAAAACGAATGTTTAACTAAATTCAAGAATTCTCTACCAAGAAGTTGAATTTTCAACCAAAAAAGATTAATTTTTTACAATATTTGAAAATTCTCAAACAAAAAGCTGTGTTTTAACTGGAACAGATAAATGTAAAAAAAAAAAGAATGTACTTTTAAACAAAAAAAGTAATTTTTAAATAAAAAGATTAATTCACTACTAAAAAAGACACATTTTTAATAAAGTTCAAGAATTCTCCACCAAAAAGTTGAATTTTTAAGAAACAAAGAAACTGTTTTAACTTGCAAGAAAGTATATCAGCTTTAACACCAACTTGTTAAATTTTTAACTAAAAAGATGAATTTTTAGAGAAAACGATTAATTGTCTAGCGAAAAAAAGAATTTTTAACCAAATTTAAAAATTCTCAACTAAAAAGTTGAATTTTAAACTAGAAAAGATTAATTTAAAAACATAATGAATAATTAGCCACCAAAGAAGACAAATTTTAAATAAAATTCAACAATTCTCAAGCAAAAATTTTAATTTTTAACTAAAAACATACATTTTTAAACAAAAAGATGAATTTTGAACAGAAAAAACCGAATTTTTAACAAAGTTCAAGAATTCTCTACTAAGAAGTTAAATTTTTAAACCAAAAAAGATTAATTTTTTGCAAAATTCGAAAATTCTCAATCAAAAAGTTGATTTTTAACTGAAAAAGATGAATTTTTAAAGAAAAAAATGTGCTTTTAAACAAAAAAATTACTTTTTAATTAAAACTATTAATTCACTACCAAAAAAGACACATTTTTAATAAAGTTCAAGAATTCTCAATGAAAAAGTTGAATTTTTAAGCAATAAAGAAAATGTTTTTAACTTGTAAGAAAGTTGTTCGATTTTAAAACCTAGTTGTGACATTTTTAATCGAAAAAATAAATTTTTAAACAAAAATATTTATTTTTAAATGAAAAAAAGGAATTTTTAATCAAATTGAAGAATTGTCTACCAAGAAGTTGAATTTTTAACTAAAAAGAATAAATTTCTTACAAAATTCGAAAAGTCGAAAATTCTCAACGAAAAAGTTGATTTTTAACGAAAAAAGATGAATTTTTAGAGAAGAATATGTATTCCTAAACAAAGAAATTAATTTTTAAACAAACAGAATAATTCACTACCAAAAAGACAAATTTTGAATACAGTTTAAAAATTGTCAAGCAAAAATTTGAATTTTTAAGAAACAAAGAAATTTTTTTAAGTTGCAAGAAAGTAGATCAATTTTAAAACCAACTTGTTAAATTTTTAACCAAAAATATAAATTTTTAGAGAAAAAGATTAATTTTCTAGCGAAAAAAAAACGAATTGTTAAAAAGTTCCAGAATTCTAAACTAAAAGGTTGAAGTTTTAACTATAAAAAATGAATTTTAAAACAAAAATAATAATTCACTACCAAAGAAGACAACATTTTTAATAAAATTTAAGAATTCTCAGGCAAAAATTTGAATTTTCAAACTAAAAACATACATTTTGACACAAAAAGATTAATTTTCTACCAAAAACATTAATCATCTAGAAAAGTACCAAAAACTTTACTATAAACGTACTTTAAAAAAAATTGCTCTAAAACTTTATTGTGACTCTTAGATCAGAGTATCACCTAATATGTGGACATTCCATACACAGTGTCATAAATCCTTAAGGACAGTCCCAACTCGGTTTTGCCTCAAGTCAACCCATTGACTCTCCATTGCAAAATATACAAAAATTATCAACCAGTAATTTTGACAAAAGAGCCTTTCATACTAATCCTCTTAGAACGGTTTAGAACGGTTTAGAACGGCTCAGAACCTTAAGAGTCAGATTGAATCTTCCTTTCACAAAGGATGTACCGACCGGACAGGGTAGAAAGTTAGAAAACAGAAACATCAAGTATCTCTCGCAGTATCCCGCCTCCTTAGGCATGAAAACATTGACTTTACCGACCAAGCTCGCTCGAGCGGAAAACAACCTTAATACCTAATATCTCCGATCCTTTCAAGGATTAGGCTCATTTTCCTCAAGAGATTCCCCAACCCGACTCGCATCCTTTACCTGCTAATGTAAGTACACCCCCACTTCCATCCAGCGCGTTACCCCTCGTAAACAGAAATTGTAAACAGAATTTGTAAACAGAATTTGTAAACAGAATTTTTAAACAGAAATTGTAAACAGAAATTGTACACAGAAATTGTAAACAGAAATTGTAAACAGAAATTGTAAACAGAAATTGTAAACAGAAATTGTAAATTTAACTTTCCGGATTCCCGACAGTAACATTAAGGATGTATACGTTCAATCAATCTCAAAAGTCGTCAATCTTTAAAATGATTTACAAAATAAAAAAAAAATATATTATTGATTTTCGGAAATCTTGACGGAACCTTCTAAGCGTACATTAAAAAAAATAATTCAGAATTAAAATTTTTTATTTAACAGTACTTATATAGAGTTTTAGTTTTGGCTTTCTCTTTAGGGAAAGTTTATAATTCTTATTTATTCCTAATGATCAAGGCCTCATTTTATTCTTTGAAGGATTCTCTAACATTCTTTTTAGGTGATGTTAATTAAAATTTAAACCATGAATGTTTATAACAATAATAACATTATGATTTTTCAATTGAACCTCTCCGGATCAAAGGGGCATACACGTGGATTCAGCCTGAGAATTATTGTCCAGAAAGTCAATTTTTAAAATCGTTTGAATGTTAATTTTAAGGAGTAGTACTTCTAGAGAATTTTAGGGCAAATCTTTTTTTCCTTTAGCAAATATGTGTAGGTTTTACAGTTTTTGAAGTAATTGATAAAAACTAGATTTTTCGAAAACAAAAAATTTCAATGTTTTTTCACTTCAACTCGTCCTAACTTAGCCAATTTTGGAAATTTTTAGATACTGTTGACAGTAAATTACGTGTTAAAGTCTTCTTCAACTATTCGAGAAAGAAAATCGCAATTATTTCCATTAAAAAAAGTTGTTAATTTTTTTGTGAGTCTTTGCAAAAATCATGAATTTTAATCTTCAAGCGCTTCGTTTATCGAGCGCATTTCAAGCAACAAAAAACTTCCAATAACAAAGTTGTTTATTAAGGTTCAAAGAAGTTTTCTAGAAATTTTCAGATCAATCGCTTTAATGGTTAAGAAATTATGAATGTTTTAAATTACAAACGGTTGCAGCGGACGTGAAGGTCAAGTCGGATACCAAAACAAAAATAATATCCGTTTGTACTTTTCTTCTAAAATATACTATAAATAAATTAAAGAAGCAATTAATGGATTATTTCTTAGAATATCTGCAAAAGTATTGTTTTTGAGACAGGTTTTTTTTAGTTAATATCTTAATAATTTAGGAAAAAATCTTAAAATGAATCGAGGTAAAAAAAATAGGCATGAAGAGTTATGGCTTAAAAATAAAAAAAAATGTTGACGAAATAAAGTACGGGTAATAACTGTTATTAAAAAATTTTAATAATCTTTTATTATAAATGTAATATTTTAGGACTATTTCTTTCTCGTTTTCCTGAATACATTTTATTAAATAATTTATAGGGAGCCTAAAGTTATTATTTTAATATTTTGATGAAGATGTTGATATAATTATTATTTTGTTATTATTTTAGGGAAAAAAATACATTGCACAGTCTAAAACTAAGAACGCCGGTGTTAAAGATATTGTAATCCTAGAGAGATCTTTCAAACCTATTAAATTCTGCTGTGGAAAAAATGCTACAAAAAATTTAAAAATCTTCAACAAGAAAAAGTACATAAAAACTCTTGGAATCTCGTTCGTAGCCAAGGAGGCCTAGGGCAGCGTTAAGACTTCCGCATGTAATTTAAAACATTCATAATTTTCCAACCATTAATGCGATTGATCTAAATCTTTCCAGAAAACTTCTTTGAACCGTAATCAACAACTTTGTCGCTGGAAGTTTTCCGTTGCTTGAAATTCGCTCGATAAACGAACCGTTTGAAGGTTGAAATTCATAATTTTTAAAAAGTCTTGAAGAAAAATTAACAAATTTCTTGTTTATAAAAATATTCACATTTTTCTTTCTCGAATAGTTCAAGAAGACTTTAGGTCGTAATTTACTGTCAGAAGAATCTAAAAAATTTCAAAATTGGCTAAATTAGGACGAGTTTAAGTAAAAAAAAATCGAAATTTTTTGTTTTTAAAAAATCTATTTTTTACCAATTCATTCATAAACTATAAAACTTGAAAATTTTTGCAAAATAAAAATAAGATGCGCCTTAAAATTCTCTACAAAATTCAGTTCTTAAAATTGAAATTAGTACGATTTTTAAATTTGACATTCAGGACAATACTTCTCAGGCTGAATCCACGCATATCCCCTTTTGATCCGGAGAGGTTTAATTATTTTTAAAAAAATAAAATCAACCTGAATAGAAATTTAGAGAATCTTTCGAAGAGTAAAATGAGGCCTATATCATTAGGATTAAAAAAAAATGTAACTTTTCCCTGAGGAGAAAGAAAAAAACTAACCTTTTAATAACTACTGTTATAAATAAACAATTTTAACCTAAATTATTTTTTTTCTGACGTGTGTTTATAAGCCTCTATCAATATTTACAGAAATTAATAATATATCTTTTTTTGGCGATTTTATCAATCATTTTAAAGATAGGCAACTTTTGAGATTGATTGGGAGTATTATATCCTTAAGTTTAAAATTTGAAGATTTTCAGGATTTTTTTTTAGTTTGGCAAGTATTATTAAAAATTTTAGGAAAAAATTTGAATCATTTTAAAAGATATTCAGACGTTTTGAAATAATTTCAAAAATAATTTAAAAGTTGAAAAGATTCCAAATAATTAAAAATGGTTTTCTATATCAGAAAATTAATTTTAAGAGAATATTTAAGAATATTTAAAAGGATTATTAAAATTGTGAAAAATTAGAACATTTAAGGCATTTTTTCCTTTTGCAGGATTGATTAAAAATTTTATGAAAAATTTAAATAATTTTAAGAGATATTTAGAAATTTAAAAAAACATCTAAAAAAAATTTTTATTTGAAAAGATTCTAAAATTTTCTAAAATGATTGCTTATAATCCTTGTTTTGATGTTTGAAAGTGATTTTTTTTGGAATTTTTTATTTTATTTTTAATTAAAAATTCAAAAAATATTAAGAGATATTTAGAAATTTAAAAAAACATCCAAAAAAATTTTTAGTTTGAAAAAATTCTAAAATTTTCTAAAATGATTGCTTATAATCCTTGTTTTGATGATTGAAAGTGAACTTTTTTGGAAGTTTTATTTTATTTTTAATTAAAAATTCATTTATTTTAAGAGAAATTTCATCTTTTTGGTTGAAAAAATCGTCTTTTTGGATTACCAATCAAATTTTTATTTAGAAACTTTTTTTTTTAATTCATATTTTAAACTTGAGAAAACAACTGGAATTTTTTTTTTTAATGAAAATTTAACTATTCCAAAAATTGTTTGAATTAAAATTTATCTGTTTTGAGAAAAATGTTATTTGTTTTGAAAAAATCAACTGTTCGGTAGAAAAATCAACAATTTTGTTAAAAAGTCATCCTTTTTGGTTCAAAATTCGTATCATTGGATTAAAATTCAATTTCTTTCGTAGAAACCTGTTTCTGATATCAAAATTCAATTCAATTTTAAACGAAAATATGAATTTTTAGAGAAAAAGAATTCAAGAATTCTTAACCAAAGAGTTGTAATTTTAGGATAGAAAGAAAATTATTTTAACTTGTAAGAAAGTTGTTCAGGTTTAAAACGTATTTGTTACATTCTTAATCGAAAAAATGCATTTTTAAACAAAATTATTACTTTTTAACAGAAAAAAACGAATTTTTACCAAAATTCAAGAATTTTCTACCAAGAATTTTTAACCAAAAAGTTGAATTTTTAAGAAACAAAGAAATTTTTTTAACTTGTGAGAAAGTAGATCAACTTTAAAACCATCTTTAAAATGTTGAACCGAAAAGATGAATTTTTAGAGAAAAAGATTAATTTTTAAGCGAAAAAAAAACGAATTTAAAAAAAATTCAAGAATTCTCAACTAAAAAGTTGAGTTTTCAACTAGAAAAGATGAATTTTAAAACAAAAAGAATAATTTACTACCAAAGAAGGCAAAATTTCAACAAAATTCAAGAATTGTCAACCAAAAAGTTACATTTTTAAGAAAGAAAGAAATTTTTTCTAATTTTTAAAAAAATTAGTTCAACTTCAAAACCTAGTTGTTACAATTGTAATCGAAAAAATAAATTTTTAAACAAAAAAAATTAATTTTTAACAGAAAAAAAAGAATTTTTGACAAAATTCAATAATTCTCTACCAAGAAGTTGAATTTTAACTAAAAAAGATAAATTTTTAGAAAAAAAATGCATTCCTAAACAAACAGATTAATTTCAAAAAAGAATAATTCACTACCAAAAAGGACAAATTTTGAATATAGTTCAAGAATTCTCAACCAAAAAGTTTAATTTTTCAAAAACAAATAAATTTTTTTAAGTTGTAAGAAATTAGTTCAATTTTAAAACCAACTTGTTAAATTTTTAACCGAAATGATGAATTAGTAGAGAAAAAGAATAATCATAATAAATAAAAAAAAAAAATAAAAAAAAAAAAGAATAAAAAAAAACGAATTTTTAACAAAATTTAAGAACTCTCAACTAAAAAGTTGAGTTTTCAACTAGACAAAATGAATTTTAAAACAAAAAGAATAATTCACTACCAAAGAAGACAATATTTCAATAAAATTTAGGAATTATCAACCAAAAAGTTACATTTTTAAGAAATAAATAAATTTGTTCTAATTTTTAAGAAAGTAGTTCAACTTTAAAACCTAGTTGTTACATTTTTAATCGAAAAAATGAATTTTTAAACAAAAAAATTAATTTTTAACAGAAAAATTAATTTTTAACAGAAAAAAACGAATTTTTGAAAACATTCAATAATTCTCTACCAAAAAGTTGAATTTTTAACTAAAAAGTATAAATTTTTTGCAAAATTTGAAAATTCTCAACGAAAAAGATAAAGATTCCACTATTTTTTGAAATTTTTATTTTGTTTTTAATAAAAAATTCATTTATTTTAAGAGAAATTTCAATTTTCATGGATAAAAAGGCAACTATTTGGTTAAAAAGTTAACATTAAAAATAAAATTTGTCTGTTTTTTAAATAAAACTTTCTCTGCTTTAGAACAAAATTTCATCTTTCATGGATAAAATGCAACTATCTGTTAAAGAAATCAACAATTTTGTTAAAAATTCATGCTTTTTGGTTAAAAACAATCGTCGTTTTGGATTAACAATCAAATTTTTTTCCTAAGAACTTTTTTTTCAATTCATATTTTGAATTTGAAAAAAGAACTGGAATTTTTTTTGTATGAAAAATTTAACTATTCCCAAAATTATTTAAATTTATTTGTACCTGTTTTGAGAAAAATGTTATTTGTTTTGAAAAAAATCAACTATTTAGTAGAAAATTCAACAATTTTATTAAAAAGCAATTCTTTTTGGTTAAACATTCGTATTTTTGGATTAAAAATTCATTTTATTTCATATAAATCTGTTTCTGATATAAAAATTCATATTTTGATAGTGAAAAGTCAACTGAAATCTTTTTGCACAGAAAACTCAAATATTTAATATATTTTCAAATATTATTCAAAATTTTTTTTTAAATACCTTAAATTCATCTAAATTTTATGAAAATTTTTTATTCTCTTGAAACCTTTCGAAATTATTTTAAAGCTCCTAAAGTTTTCCTCAATTTTTTAAACGAGGAAAAGAGAAAAGGATTATTATTTTTTTTTTAATTAAAAGAATATTAAAAAGGATATAATAATTGATCTAAGATTTATAAATAAATTTTGTAAAAAAAGTTAAACAAAAAGAATTGAAAGAATTACAAATGATTGGCAAACATTAAAAATTATTACCTCAACTATTTATAAATTATTAACTATGAAATAAAAATTACAATAATATATATTAATTTATTAATTATTTTTTAATTAGAAGATTAACAGTTGGCATTTATAAGATTAGCATTTATCAACTGCTGTAATTTTGTATTAATTCTTTTTCTTTGATTAATTAAAAATATCAAATTTTAATTGATTTTTTAAATCACAGAATCAATTATTATATTATAAATAAAGTTTTTGTAAACAAAATCAACTTTTAATTTAACTCCATTCTCTATCTTTCTTATTTTTTATCCGACAAAATGTTTCTTTTAAATTTAGAATTGTTTTATAAATCTTGTTATTAATCTAATGGCTTTTAAGAAAACTCACAAAATAAAAATGATTTGAATAATTTATCCAAAATAAAAATAACTCAGTGGTAAATATAAAACTTGTTTCAATTCTTAATCACATTTTTAATAAAAAACATTTTTTGGCCGCTTTTTAATATAACAAATTCTTATTTATATCATTTTTTACCATTTTTTCATTGAAAAATTGAGATGATTGGAAATAAAACTGTCTGGTTGAAAAATCGTCTTTTTAGGTGGTAAATTCAAGTATCTTCATCGAAAATTTACATCTTATTTAAAACTTATATTTTTATGTTAAAAAACCAAACTGAATTTGTTTGAGTACAGATTCAACTCTTTTGTTCCTAATTTTTCGGTTTAATTTAAAAGTTCATCTATCATTTTAGAAATTGTATCTTTCTTGGTTAAAAATTCAACTTTATTTCTGTAGTATTTGTCTTTTTAGTTTTTTAAAAAATAATTTCTTTTGGGAGAGCGTTCATATTTTTTGTATAAGTAGGCATCTCTTTAATTAAAATATATATGTTTGGGATGAAAATATTACTATTTTGTTGAAAGTTCGTGTTTTTTTTTTTAATTAATTTTTCTTAACTCACAATTTTTTCGCCTTTTTGGTTGAGAAATAACCTGGGCTGAAAATTAATTTTCTTAGTTCAAAATTATTTTTTCCGAGAAAAATGTAACTAGTTTGTAGAAAATTCGTTATTTTTTATGTGAAAATTAATTTTTTTTCTAACAAAAGTACTTTTAAACTTTAGATTTAATTATTTCATTAATGGTTGAAAATTTTTTTAGATGAAAATGCAACTATTTAATTAAAAGTTCGTCTATTGATTAAAAAGTCTAATTTTTTGGTAGAAAATTATTCTTTCTGGTGGAAACTTTATTTATATATTTATATTCAACTATTTGGTTGAAAATTTAATTATTTTCTTGAACTTAAAAATTTACATTTTTATTGAAAATTTATATTTTCGAGTAGAAAATAGGACTGTTTTACTTTAACCCCGTAATTAATCTAAAAGTAGATTTAAAAAGATTTAAACAAATTTTCAAGATCGTCAAAAAATAATCGAAGATTTTCAGTCATTTTTTAAATTTGGCTGGTTTTATTGAAAATTTTAGGGAAAAATCGAATCATTTTAAAAGATATTCAGAGGTTTTGAATGAATTACAAAAATAATTAAAAAGTTGAATATATTCCAAGTAATTAAAAATGGTTTTTTATATTATAAAATTAATTTTAAGAGAATATTTAAGAAGATTTATAAGGGTTTCCAACATTTAAAAAAAAATGGAACATCTAAGGCATTTTTTTCCATGTACAGGATTAATTAAACGTTTTATGAAAAATTGAAATCATTCTAAGAGATATTTAGAAATTTTAAAAAAGTCCAAAAAAATTTAACATTTGAAAAGATTCTAAAATTATTGCTTATAATCCTTGTTTTGATGAATTTAAACACTCTTAAATAAAATGCAACTAAAATTCTTTCTGGATGAAGATTCTACTACTTTCAAAATTTTTATTTTCTTTTTAATTAAAAATTTATTTATTTTAAGAGAAATTTCAACTTTTATTGATAAAAAGGCAACTATTTGGTTCAAAATTCACTTTTAAAAATCAAATTTCTCTGATCTTTTAATAAAACTTTCTCTGCTTTAGTACAAAATTTCATCTTTCATGGACAAAATGCTACTATTTTTTTCATATTTTGAACTTGAGAAAACAACTGGATTTTTTTAAATAAAAAATTTAACTGTTCCGAAAATTTTTTGAATTAAAATTTATCTGTTTTGAGAAAAATGTTATTTGTTTTGGAAAAATCAACTGTTTGGAAGAAAATTCAAAAATTTTGTCAAAAAGTCATCCGTTTTGGTCAAAAATTCGTATCTTTGGATTAAAAATTCAATTTCTATTGTAGAAATTTGTTTCAGATATAAAAATTCATATTTTGATAGTGAAAAGTCAACTGAAATATTTTCGAATAGAAAACTCAACTTTTTTTCAAAATTTATCTTTTTTTTTTAAAATATAATTTGTTTTTGCAGAAATGTAATTTTTTTAATGAAAATTCCACTTTTTTGTTAAAATTTAATCTTCTTTGCTGGATTTTCAACTATTTTGTTAGAATGATTTGGTTAAATCAGTTTGTTAAGAAATCATTTTTTGTTCAAGATTTATGTTTTTACTTGAAAATTCATCTTTTTCATTAAAATTTTAACTGTTTAGTAGAAAAGATTATTTTAAGATTAATCTTTTTACATCGACAATTCTCCTTTTTGGGTGAAAAAAATATTTTTCCGAGTTTGAAATTTCATTTTTGTTATGTAAAAATACAGAAGTTACTTGGAAAATTACTTTTTTTCTGAAAAGTCATATTTTTCTTAAAAATTAAATTTTCATAGAGTAACTTCGTATTTCGGCTTGAAGGTACAACAATTTTGATAAAATTTTATCTCTTTCTTGAGTGAAAATTTTTTATTTGTTGAAAATTCGTCTTTTTGGGTTTAAAATTCTTTATTTTAGAAAAAAAATTTCATATTTTTTAATTAAATATAAACTATGATACTTTTTTATTAAAAATTTACGTTTTTAGTTTGAAAATTGAAGTCTTTTTGAGAAAGCCTTTTTTTATAGTATCAAAGACTTTTTTGTTTAAAATAAATTGATAAATTTTAAATTTGTATTTGAAACGAAAATTGTATTTGAATTTTGAGTTCCAAATTCAGCTGTTATAACAGAAATTACATCTTTCTTGGATAAGAATGCACAATTTTGTTAAAGTCATAATTTTTTGATGAAAATTCTGCTGCTTTGTTACAAATGGAAACTGTTTAAAAAAAAAATTTTATTTTGATTTCAATTACTACTTTGGGATTAAAAAGGGAACTAAAATCCTTTCTGGATTAAAATCCCTGTATTTTTTGAAAAATTGTTTTTTTATTTTTAATGAAAAATTCAACTGTTTTATGATCAATTTCACCTTTATGGATAAAAATGCAACTATTTGGTGGAGAATTCAACTAATTCTTTACTAATAATCCTTTTTGGTTAAAAAATGTTTCTTTTGGATTAAAAATTCAATTTTTTCTTAGCAGCAACAATGTTGATAAAATTTTATATCTTTCTTGTGTGAAAATTTTTTATTTGTTCAAAATTCGAATTTTTGGGTTTAAAAATCAATTTTTTTTCTACACAAAATTTCATTTTAATTTGTTAATGAAATATAAACTATAATACTTTTTTGTTGGGAATTTATGTTTTTTGTTTAAAAATTCAAGTCTTTTTAGAAAAGCCATATTTTATAG